>JAJHSJ010000004.1:15831675-15953527 GCA_021015155.1 Magnolia officinalis | reverse complement strand
AACGGTATATGTCGTTCTTACAGTGATATCGGACGTAATGAGAAAAATATTAGAAGCGACTTCATTGGTTCCGTACAGATGGTCCACTGGTGGGACCTAATATTTCGGGGACGCTGATTTCCTGCGCTGGGAACCTAGGTGGGGCCACCATGATGTTTGTGATAAATCCACCCCGTCCATCCGTTTTGTGAGCTCATTTCAGGACATGCCACTAAACGGATCAGGATCCAAGACCCACAACGAGAGGAAAAAGTGGGAATTGGGCAGCCCCCGTTGTTGAAACATTTGTGTGGCCACAAAAGTTTTGTATCATGCTGTCTTTTTTGGTTATCGGTTCATCCCACTGGGAATGACGTTATAAACGGTTTGGATGTCATATAAACATCAAGGTGGAGCCCAGGAAAGTTTCAACGGTAGGAATTTCTTTTCCCAGTTTTCCTCTCACGGGCCCACTTGAGCCTTAGATCCAACTAAGTTTTGGTGGAACTTGCTAAAATGATTTCTAAAAAGGGATGGATGGGGTGGATTTCTTACAAACATCACGGTGGGCCCCACCTAGGTTCCCGGCGCAGTTTCGTCCCAGGGGGAAGCACTTTCCCCTCGTTTTGTAATCCTCTTTTGTTTTATGCTTGAGAAAAGCTTTTATACTCGGGCAGAGTGGGATCAATGATACGCGGGCACTCAGAAATTGCATACAGGTATTCAAATTAAACCGTCCAAATTATGGGTCCCAGTTGATATGTATCATGAGCCAAAAAATACGTTTATTGGATGATCTAAATATCAGATTGGTGGACATTTATTGGACGGTTAAAGATGAAAAATAATAAAAGGTCCTTCCATATTTTTGGGACTGTGACTTAATCACGTTTGGTTTTCAATATTTAGTCAGCTTAATTTGAGCTAGTGCACCTCAATGTCTAAGTGCCTGTCTATCAAGAATCGTACTATGCCAGAGTATCAAATAACTTTCTACTCAAGGTAGGCAAATGGAACGGCCAGAGAAATGTTCTTTTTTTCTTTTTTTTTTTTTTGCAAATGGCAGGCACGTGCAAGCTGCGAGCCGCTCATCACATCACCCTAGTAGAGTTAATCATCAATCTGGCCCGCTCATTTGGCGGGTCATACGAGTGTGATGTACATAGATCTGTTGAATTAGATCCCTTAATTGTCCATTTCTTTCGAACATTGTGGTCCACCTGATCAACAGAACACCCTGAATTTCAAGCTAGATAATACTTCCACTGGGACCCATCTGATGACTGGCTCTGATCTCAGATGCGTCTGTGCCACATGGGCAAATGCAAGTTACAAACAGAGCGTGACAAGGAAGCGAGTGCACCTCCACATTTCTTGGACAGCCCCAAAGGCCGCAAGGAGGGGTGAGAACATGAATGCTGTTGGGCTCCATCAAGCACCCTTTGGTGATTGATCACGGAATATCCACTGTTTATACGGTTGGGTTTTGTGCATCTTTCCTTTTCTCGTCCCCAAGTGGGCCCCACTTGAAAAATGAAATGCCAACACCCTCATCAGCAACTTTTAGCCGCATCCAATCAGAAACTTTGATTCTTCCAATAAAAAACAAAACTCCTACTTTCAATCAGCGTTACTCTGCTTTTGTAAACTTGGATTGAAGAGACAGCTTCGTTAGTTGGTTCACAACACAATTTACTCTCTCTCTCTCTCTCTCTCTCTCTCTCTCTCTCTCTCTCTCTCAGTGCACTACTAAAGCTTATAGTGTTCCTAGTTGAATTGGGACAGTTAGACAATTCTATTGATTGATCTAGAACATCCATTAGGTCTAACATAGTTCTCATGTGCCACTATCCAAACATTACACTAATCTGGTAATTGCAATTCTTTGATCATTCAACTTTAATATGGGCGGTTGAGATCATTTACACAAAATTGGTTCAATCAGCAGTTTGATTAAATTTTTTCTTGGGTCCCACCATAGATCGCTTGTGATTCTAAATGGTTACTTTGTCAGGCCATCCCAACCAATCCATCCATGGCTCAGAAGGATGGTTACAAGACTGACAAACCAGGGATGAATTGGATCATCCAAGCGGTTTGGATTTTGCATGGTAGCCACTAAAATGTGTTCTGGGCTTGCTAGACGGTTCAGATTGATCGATCAAAATCGGACTGTCAATTGACCAAATGCAACTAGGAGCACCCTAAAACGTAGTGATCTGAGAGCACTAGAGCATTTCTCATGGACCCATTGGATAATTTTCACCACAACTTTCCACCAATCCAACGGTCAAGATGATCAAATAACCGTCATTTATTGTGCATGATACATCTAAACTAGGACCCATGACTCAAACAGTTTGATTTGAATTGTGTGTATGCCACATGCAATCTAAGTGCCTGCGTATCATCCAACACACTGCTGGAGTATCAAAGTTTTCTCGTCACAGAAAAGCTTGTTTACTTTGAACTCCGCGATAGCTTTTCTCGCGCGAAAAGGTAATGGCGGGGCCGCGAATACTACACAATGGCAGATTTTCTCGCACGAAATGTCCAAGGTCGGGTTACGGAGGACGAATGGTTCTGATTGATGAAAGTAGAGTCCTCTATCCCGCAAACCACTTCTGGAAGTCATGGCCATTTTCCTTTCTCCAAATATCATTCCCCTTTTTAGCACATACCTCAGCAAACGTGCCAACATGGCACACGTATGGGACATCTTAGAGGTGAATATCATGGTCCACACTGGGAAGATGACCGAATTGACCATATGAAAAAACCAGGATTATCCACACACCAGGTGGGCCACCACTAAATGGAAAGAAGGGACAGTTTTAAATAAAATAATAATAATAATAATATTAAAGACTTGCAGGTGGTCAACATTCGACAAACAGGTGGGGGTCCATCCTGATGCTGGTGCTATATTTGGGTCATCTTCCCAGGGATGGCCACCTTGTGCAACTCTCCAATGTCCCTCATACATGCCAGGGTAGCAGTAATGAAGGGCTAGCAAACATCTAATAATCTATGTTCATGTTGTTAAAAGTACTTGGAAAGAGAGGCTAACTCCCATAACATTTCACCAATAATACTCATGATTTAGGAGTAACATATTATTATCCATTACTGTAGCTGTTTCATTTTTGTGTTGTATTTTTATTTTTATTTTTTCATTCCCACAAGAAACCATCAAACAGCACCATCATCACGGGTCCCCTAAATCGAGGGGCTCAAACAATTCCCTTGGCAATAAATATTTGGTGATCATTCATACAACATTGCAAGACATACTAGGTAAGCATAGATTACAATCAGCAACATATGACAATTGTCCCCACCTTTCATACAGGAGATGTAACCATATTTTACCTCCTTTTCCGGGCTGAAAACGGCCACATTTTTTGTTCTTCTCTTTTTCGCTCTTCTACAGGGGGTGTGTTCATGTCTTGCAGTCTTGAATATCATTACCTCCTTTTCAAGTCTCAAAACAGCCATGAAAGCTTCTTGAGGGACTTCGACTTTGCCAATTGCCTTCATCCTTTTCTTCCCTTCAGCCTGATAATAGAACACAGAATGAATTACAATCCCCCCATTTGGGATTTGTTAAAATTTCCGATAATTCAATAGGCAGCAATTGACACTGATTGAACTTTCAGGAACCTGGCAGAATGCAGGTAAAGAATGTAGGTATGACAGCATTTCTTCAGCCTCAATCAGCTCTGTGATGCATTGGTGATAGAACATAATGGGTTTTTGGTGATGATCCTGAAGAACTTTTATTGAAGAAAAAGTTGACTGTATATTGTTTCATAAGTCTTCCTTCATGTTTCTTCATACATCCTTTCTCATGAATGTTGCACCCTGGGCAAGTGCCCTTTTGAATCATATCCTTGGATCACTTACCTACTCATATAAGCAGGTCTGAAGAGTAACGTGAGAAGTTTCTCATCAACCAAGGATCAATACTTCTTATTTTTCCCTTCATGCCTCAACCCGTGTGGTTCGTGTGAATTTGAAGTTCAGCTACATACGTGCTGGTGTGTTAATATATGTTCTGGAGTGGTATGATGACAGATCACAGATGACGCGGCACTATCCAATTTTCTCACCACTAGTTCCAACTCTTAGAGTTTACATTGTTTATGCAACAACTTCCAGATTCAGGGACCTGAACAACATATCCTACAACTATTTCTTTGCGTAAAATATGAATGGTTCAAGAATCCTCTGAAAACCTTTTAATATCAGTGACAATAAGTTCCTTATGGTCTTTAGATGTATTCAAGTATTTGAATATGCTGTACCTGTTTCTTCAGCAACTTTTTTTTCCTTGTAATATCACCTCCTACAAAAAATATAAAATTAGTTCAAGCTGAACATTTGAAACAGCTAGTAATCAATATTTCTTGGAGGCATTCCATATCAAGAGCTCTACTAATTCCACATGTGGTATACAACCCAATGTCTCTGCATGCCACCAAATGTGCCAGTTGGCATGTATGGAACACCCTAATCGTCCATCAGGTTGGACTCACCACATAGATGCAACTGGTCTAAGAATCAGTATGTTCCACACATCAGGCAGGACACAATTTACAAAACAAATGGATGGACAGAAAGACTTGGGTCATTCCCGGGCTATACACACGTCTGGACTTAGCAAAACTCATAAACCAATGAATTCTACTTCCAAGGATCAAAATTTATCAAGCATGTAAAATATCATTCTGGAAGCAAAGTCAAAGTGTGCTGGTGATTTTTAGCATTTCTAAAGTGAATTAGTTTTCTTCTTATTCGTACCATAACATTTGGATAGAACATCCTTCCTAATAGCTGATAGAGTTTCACTAGCGATCACCTTGGCACCTATGATGCCTGTCATGGTTATGATGGCCCCTTTTTGCAAAGGGGGCAAACATGATTAGAATAAGAGATTATCAACAAAAATATAAAAGCACTGAGTAGGAATGGGCTACAACCCAAATCTCCAGGTATAAAATGTTAAGTTATGCTGATCATCTTGCAGTAAAGAAGCATTTGTTAAATCTCATGAATTCAAGAGTCCATGTAGAAAAGGAAACAGTATAAATTTTCCTTTCTTTTGATGAATAACATAATAAGCCAATTATCAGTTTCTAGAATAATTTATTAATAGAAGAAAACAGATTTCTTAAAACATGTTAATTTTAAGATGACTGATTCATGATGGAAGTTACGGAATAAGTTTGATGCCAGCTGCCAACCTGACGCAATCCCCTTTATCCGAGCTTGGGACCAGCAACAAGATCACAAAACTCCCATAGGGCGCAATGTAATAGACTATTAGATAGGTGGATTACAATCACGCGCTATCTAATAGTCGGCTTCAGCCTTTTTATAATAAAATCTCATCATAGTTCATATATTATATATATATATATATATATATATAATATATATATATCTAATATATATATATATATATATATATATTATATATATATCTATATATATATATATAGAAGAGAGAGAGAGAGAGGAGAGAGAGTCTAGTACACAGGTTGGAGATTGAAAAGGATGCTACCCATAGAATTCAAGCCGGGTGGAAGAAAGGAGATCTACCTCCGGAGTTTTATGTGATCGTCATGAACCACTCAAACTGAAAGGGAATTTTATAGGATAGCTATAAGACCAGCCATGCTTTTTGGGACAGAATTTTTGTGCAGTTAAAGAACAACATGTTCATAGGATAAGTGTAGCTGAAACAATGACGTGAGATGGATGAGTGGCAAGACAAAGAAGAACTAGAAATGAAAGCATTTGAGGGAACCTAAGAATAGCACCAATAGGTAATAAGGTGAGGGAAAGTTGACTTAGATGGGTTTGGTCATGTGCAATGGAGACAGAACTGCCAGTTAGGAGTGAGTTGGTACAAGTTGAAGGCTCTAAAAGGGCAAGGGGAAGGCCAATAAGACATAGATTGAGGTAGTAAGAAAAGACTTGATGACCTAGGATCTAACTGAAGGTCCTGGCCCCTGATAGAGTGGAATGGCAGAACAGGATTCATGTAGCCAACCCCAATTAATTGGGATAAGGCCTGGATGATGATGATGCTAATGAATTTTGAGATGACTTTCCAAATTGTGAACATCCTTTGTTAATATTAAATTCTTTAAACGTGCTTATTCCACAAATATATTGCTAACTGTGGGAAGTAATGTGTTATGTTAATGTATTTTTTCACCCCAAATTTGTTATGTTAATGATATTTCTACCTCCAATGTGTTATGTTACTGTGACTCAATAGCATGATCTGGGCATGTCATGGAAACATCCGCAATACTATTGGCATGACATTTCTCAAGATACAACACAGGTGCATATATCAAGAATATGGCTCAAGGCAGAGAGATTCTCTATGGCAAGGCACAGTCTCACAGGAAAAGTGATGAGTTGCATTCATAGAAGTTTCATGTAGAATAAAGAAAAATATGAAAAAATACTACCCACTTAAAGCACATGCACATGGATACTACGATGTGGCACAAGTCAAATGTCCCACATGCTAGATGGCTTCACTTTTTAGAATATAACAGACAACGTCTGCATGATAGTTATTCTGTATGTCATGCAGCCAATGGAGATTCATCATACCAATTTAAAACTAGCATGCAATGCAAGAAAAACATGGCTTCATGCAGTTGAGGCAAGAAGTCATTCTTTCATACGAAAAATCCAATAATACTTGCAGACAGTGGGATAATAACTTGTTTATCTGCTGAAATGGTAAATTGAAAGGCCCGATGGATGGGGCTTGCAGGGTATGACAGTCTACACGGTCTTAGGAACCTATGCACAAAACCGAAGATGGATGGCCCACGTCTAGTGATCTGCCTAACTATTATGGGAGCAGAAAGGAACTAATCACCCCTCTGATCTTACGGTTAGGATGACCACCAGATATGACCAGCAGTTTAGATCATTTACATGCAGCCTAATGGACAATAGATATTTTCTCGTTATTCCTCTTAATTTTCCCTTTGGAGAATTACTTGGATGTGTGCATTTTCCGAAAAAATGCCTCATTTTTTATAAAGGGAGGAACCATGAGGATTAGGAGTTCAGATACGATAGGGCCTTTCACTATCATATCTGAACTCTCTCCCTTATCACTGTACTTTGTTTGAAATCAAATTCATATTTGAACTTCGAGAGAAAGTGGAAAAAGGGATATCCATCCAGAGATATTACGAAGGAAAACCGTGGTAATTGCTCACAAGTGGGCCCCAAAGGCCCATATCCAGCAGAAATTACTACTAATCTTGTGATTTAGTCTAGTCCTTTAGCATCTTTTTAGTGCTGCTACGATTTCTTTCTTTCTTTTAATGGCATGTTGTTATGTATTCCTTTCTTCTTTTCTTTCTTGGATGGCTTGCTGTTATAAATTTCTTGAAGAGATTAATTTTCTAATAACTAAATTAACAAGGTTTTCTCGTCAATAATTGCATTTCTTTCAGGTGCCTTCATGTTCCCTACATCCGTTTCATTCATTAAAACTACATTGACATTGCTTTTGAAAGAGAATCCGAATAAAAACTAACTTCCAACAGTTTCTTCAAATGGGAAAACAAATACAATGATGGCTTCTTCTGGAAAACTATAAAAGTTTATAACCCTTAGAGACATGAATTGAACATAGAAAAGAACATTTCATCTCACCTAGCAAAGGTAGAAACAAGTACATCTCCTTGATGAGTTGTAATTTTCTTGGAAACGTACTTTAAACAAGCACCACTGAATTGTTGGTGTGGTATACCGTATAAGCATTGCAGAATTATTCCCAAGAAAAAATGGATTACCTGGATGGGTACTTTAAACATTTGGCGTGGTATAAGCTCCTTCAATTTTTGAGTCAAGGCCCTTCCTACAGAATACGCCTGCAAATGTTCAAAATAGATAATTAATGACTCCGTAGTGCCACAAGCATATGTAACATTTTCAACTAAAATGAATAGCTATTAAGTATTTAAATCAAAGTCAACTGCTAAACTACTCAGTAACCTATTGGTGCTAATCAACAATTGAGTGCATGCCTAATTACGCCAGTTCATCTCATTCACAGAACAAATCAATAAGATCCCTCAGCAGTGAATGATGAAACAAAGAGATCCCTTTCTCTTATGTAAGATGGGCAAGGAGCTGACCCTAAATATGATTATCAAGATACAACATTAAGGGATTTATTTATTTGTTTTATTATTATTATTAAGATACAACATTGAGAAGGTTTCTACTAGGAGCAAGGTCACAAATCTCATTGAGTGAGAAGTCAAATCTCCAAGGCTCTGAAAGTTGTGAGTTCGCCCAGGAGATGATGTTTTGAGAATCCGCTTACACGAACTGTAGGCGGTGGTTCTTGTTTAAAAGCGTTTCATTTCTCAGATATTTATATTCATTCAGTTTTATTGAGGCATCTTTTCTCATGGTTGTACATTTTTTTATGGAAATCATTTTCTGAAGAGGAATATCATTAAAAGAAAAGGAAAAGAAGAATACACGAGGAAGGAGTCTCCTACAACCAGACTTCGGAGAGAACCCTTCTTTAGCCAAATCATCAGCTATTACATTAGGGGTCATTCGAGAGCATGTATTTCATAGGCATTGGAATCCATATAAATTGGAATCAATGTGAAATGGAATTACAGGGTCTTGGCGTGTTTTCAAAACAAGAGGCTTTTGGTGTATTTGGTGTGAATTGGATTCCAAATTACACCAAACACACTCTCCCAAATGCACTAACTTTACCGATTCACGCCAATTACCACTGAATACAACCTCCCAAACAACCACTTAATTTTGTTATTTAAATTGCCACCAGTTGTTTGCATTCAAATCTAATAAAATGCATAGCCAATTTTATGCAATAGAGAAGTTGTTTCTATGATATTATGATTTGAGCTGCTTCCAAGACACATTTGACTCTTATGAACAGAACCTCTCGAGGAATTTATACTGATGAAGAGAACATGATTTAGCTACTCTATGTTAACATACTGATGAAGAAATTTCATTCTTCATTGCAGCTGTTTTTCATAGAGCATAGAAATGTCAGTTCAACTGCACCAGATCTCAATTCTGTATTTTGTAACAAAGTTAACTTGGATCACAGGCTTATCTCATTTCACATCCTATGAATGATCACCTGACTGCCTAGTTTCAATTGTAACTCTCAGGCTCATCTTCGAGATTTTGACATAAAGAGCCTGTTTTGATTGATGGAGAAAAAAAAAAGAAAAAGGAAGAAGAAGAAGAATAAGAAGATAATGATGAAGAAGAAGAAGAAAGGAGAAGGGAAAAACTTTCTGATGATGGGACGTTTCCCAATATTTGGATAGCAGAAATAGTAGTGGTTCCACATAGCAATTATTACACTTTTTTATAGTCAATTTCCCTGGCACAAGCGACGTGAGCATTGTCTCACAAAATGAGATTTCCACTTGCTATCCAAACAAGATCACCAAAAAATGGAATCCATCATTGGATAATCGTTACATTATTCCATTTTTTTTTCTTTTGTGTTCCTTTGTTTTCCACCAATCCAAACACACCCTAAGGACCTAGGCTAAGAGTTGAAGTTGCAAAACGAAGGATATCTGCATCTTGAAGTTGCAAGACTACCAAGTGATATAATTCTAATTGAAAATATCATTTGCAACCATCCTGAACGATGCTAAGGAAAACCATGGATCTTTCTCCCAGAGAAGAACCGCAACGAGCCATCAATAAGATGCGATCAAAAGTGCTCCTTTGTATCAATGACTTGTTACAGCACTCATTTTCCTCACACTCACAAGACTATATTAAAGCATGCACTGTGTGGATGTTAGTTCATGCAAGAGTCCAAGAAGCAACCCATGGAAAGTATGTAGATTCAACATACTATACACGTATATTTAAATATGGTGCCCATAAAGGAAACAATATCAAGTGGTAGACTCTGTCTTGTAAAAGAAAAGGTGGTTATCAGCCTAGTAAGGACGATGTCTTTTTGGTTGTGTTTGTTCTTTATGTTAACGTTTTGCCTGCCAAGAGTGTATCATCTTTAACTTGTAACCCCAAAGTTGGTACATAATTTCATTGACAACGTCACAATCTCCAGACTTATTTGTACATGTACCCACATCTTCTCATCTTCTTTACATATTGTTCTCAGATCAAGAAGAGAACATGTACAACAAATCTCCCGTGGTACTAGCTAGGTTTAATTTCTCTTTCGACTTCACAAACTGTAATTTCACTCTGACCCCCAAGATTAGTGATTTTATCATCCCCTCCCAATTGAGTGTTTTTATATTTTTTGCTCTTGGCAATACATTAAACTGGTTCAGTGTATTTTATTTTCTGTGTCTCGTCCATCATAGTTTCATTTCATTGACATGGTATTCCATACAATTTTTTTCCAAGGTCTTCCACTAAAGCCTGAGTTTTAAAAACACATATCTATTTTCTTGAGATGAATCAGCAAGACCGCTATTTAACCTACTTGTGGCAAAGAGGGTTTTTGTTCTTTAATAAAATGTGGAGGAATAATTCCATGGCTCTGCCGTTTGAACGCAACAAAAAAATAATAACAATTATATGATCACCTTATCCCTGTGAACAATAGTTGATAATGGTTCTACAGGATCACCATTAATTTGAATGTCGAGCTTTATCAATTCACTTTCCCGATACCTGGTAATTGAGAAAATAAATGCAAATTATAACTTAAATAATGATGAAATGGTTTTGATGGTAAAGCATCATGTGAAAATGGAAACTATAGCAAAGTTTTTAATGTCCTACAGAGAGAAGACATGAGACAAAATAGCCTCTAGCAATCACTTTGGATGATAAGTCAATAGCAATAGAAAAACCAAAGCAATCAAATTTCTCGCAGTAATTGAGGCCTTTTAGTGCACAAACTGGGAGTAAACTGCATGAATATCAAATATCTTTTGTGATGGGAAAGTGACAAAAATGAATCAGGAAGCAAGTTGCATGTATGAAGAAATGTCCTGCACATCTTGCTGGTGAAAATAGATAAAAAGTACGAACAGTTTCATCATCATCTAAGCCTTATACCAATTAACTAGGATCAGCTACATGAATCCTTTTCTGCCATTCCAGGCCATCAAGTCTTTTCTTAATACTTCCACCCATGTCCTTTCGGGCCTTTCCCTTGCCCTTTTAGAGTCTTCAACTTGCAAAAACTCACTCCTAACGGGCGCAGTTCTTGGCCTCCATTGCACATGACCAAAGCATCTAAGTTTACTTCCCTCATGTTATTACATATTGGTGCACCATCTAAATCCACTTCCCTCTTCTTATTACATTTTTTTTTTTTTTGAAAAGTCACGAGAATTGTATTAAAACTAAAACAAAAATACAGGGAAGAGGATAGAACGACTGCTGAGAGAGCAGACGAAGCTAAACTCCAAGAAAAAGAAGGTCATAGCCCTTCAGAAAATCAACATGAACAGCCCATTCTAAAATTAGACACTTAGCCTTAGAGGCGACGGCGGAACCAGAATTAGCAGTATCCCTGAAACATCTGCCATTTCTTTCTTCCCAAACTGACCACCACATGGCGAGAATAGCCATTCTCCATAGCCGAGACCTGTGCTTGTCAAAGCTAACCCCATGCCACGCATTGAGAAGCTTATCCGCCGAATCAGGAAAACACCAGCTGATGTTGAAGCAATTGCAGAATTCAAACCAGATTGGAGTAATGAAGGGACAATGAACCAGGAGGTGGTCGACCATTTCTTCATTCTTCATACAACATAGACAAATATTAACCAGAGGCATCCCCCTTTTCCTCAAATTGTCCACCGACAAAATCCTTTTCTTTCCAACCAGCCAGCCAAAAACACAAATCTTGGGAGGGACCGAGTACTTCCAGATTTGCTTAAACTGGAGCACATCAATAGGAACTGACCTATCCAGTTCAATGTATAGCGATTTAACAGAGAACTTACTAGATTTGTCTAGCCTCCACAATAGGCTGTCTTCGAGTAAGGGGTTTGGTGAAGACTTATAAATGCAAGCGAGAAGGTCCACATATTCCTGAATCTCCCAATCTTGAAGATTCCGCCTACATTCCACATTCCATTCTACTTTACCGGCTAAGATAGAGTAACAATCAGCTACATGGATAGCTTGATTTGGAGCAAGAAGGAAGATGTTCGGGGATTTTACTTTCAAAGGGACCTCATCCACCCATCTATCTTCCCAAAAGAGAATGTTATCACCCTTTCCAAGCTCAAAACCGATACCTTTTAGAACTTCCTTTTTCATTGTAAGAATACCTCTCCAAAGGGCCGAGGCCCTATAGCAAGATGTATCTTTGGTCCACCAACCACCCACAGATTTTCCATATTTGCTTTTAATGATCATATTCCAAGACTCCTATCTTCAGTGCCTAATCTCCAGATCCACTTTCCTAGGAGAGCCCGATTCATAAGCTTTAAATTTTTTTCCCCTGCACCACCATGATGAAATTGCTTGCAGACTATTTTCCAATCAACAAGATGGAATTTATATTTCTCCTCCTTGCCGTGCCAAAGAAAATCACGTCTCAGTTTATCTATGGAAGCCAAAATAGAGGTGGGGCATCTGATCAAGGACATGAAATACAAGGGAAGATTGGAAAGGGCTGTCTTGATGAGGATAAGGCGACCGCCCAATGATAAGAAACGACATTCCATTAAGCCAAGTATTTGTCAAACCTGTTGATAACCTTTTTCCCAAGAGGATTTTGGAGGCACGCCTATACACAGCGGAAGACCAACAAAAGAGGAAGGAAGGGATGTTGCCGCACAATCTACGGAACTCGCCCATTTGATAGTCTCCTCTTCCTCCATATTCACCCCAACGAGCTTTGACTTCGCTAGATTAACCGTCAGACCTGAAACTGCCTCGAAACACCGAAACGTAATGCACATGTTGTCTACCTTCTCCTGACAAGCTTCGCAAAAGACCAAAGTATCGTCTGCAAACTGAATATGTGATATTTGAGAGGGCATACCTTTGATACTGATGCCTCTTGGGATACCTGAATCTTGGCCCTTGTGCAACATTCTGGAAAGGGCCTCCCTCACTATGAGAAACAGGAACGGGGAAAGGGGATTCCCTTGCCGCAGACCTCTCGAGCTTTTGCAGAAGCCTTTCGGAGATCCGTTTAGAAGAATAGAGAAACAAGCTAAACCAATACATTCACCTGTCCATCTTCTCCATTTATCGCCAAAACCCATACACTTCATCATATATTGCAGAAACCCCCAGTCCACGTATTCGTAGGCTTTCTCAATATCTAGTTTGCAAAGAATACATTTCGCACCGGACCTATGGCTAGAATGTAGACATTCGTTTGCTATGAGAGCACAGTCGGCTATCTGCCTACCGGGGATGAATGCACATTGATTGCCTGCGATGATCTTACCAATCACCTTTAACAGCCGGGAAGTCAAAACTTTTGCCAAGATTTTGTAAGGACCCCCAAGTAAGTTGATCGGCCTAAAATCTTTAAAGGTCACGGCACTCGAGAATTTAGGGATAAGAGTTATAAATGAGGCCCCGAGGTCTTTGGAGATTCTGCCTCTGTCATGAAATTCGTTAACAAAGGCCATAACATCCCCTTTGAATTACTTCCCAGAACGATTGAAAAAATAAAATAGGAAAGCCATCTGGCCCTGGAGCTTTATCTCCTTCTAACGAATCAATTGCTGATCTCACTTCATCCACAGTGAAGGGGGCTCAAGAGAAGAGGCATCTTCACTCGAGATTGAGTCCATCTGAAGATTGTCCAAACGGGGCCTGTCCCACCCATCGTTCTTGAGAAGGGAGCTGAAGTGAGCTACTGCCGCTTCCACAATTAGATCTTTGTCTTCGATGCGGACCCCATCAACCACTATGCTGCTGATTTTGTTGATTTTGGCATGCATGCTGTCTCCCTCATTTATCCATTTTGCCCGGGATTTTTGTTTCCAGGAAATCTCATCTTCAAGAACCCTAGCTGATAAAGATTGGATCAACCGAATTCTCTTGGATAAGATATCCAAAGACATCACCCCATCTTCAATGCCAGCATCGATCTTTTGAATCTGAGACATTATCAGATCCGATACAAATTGGTGCTACTCCTAAGTTGAAAGGTATGGCAAAATGTAGGAACAGTTTCCATATAGTAATAACGTGCTTGAATAGAGGATGGTTAACTAATGGTTTTCATTGTCAAGGAAATAGTGCGCTGTATCAAAGGCCGTCCTTTGAATTTTTGTTTGGTGGACAATCAGCAATTTATGTAAAATAAAGGAAAACAAAACATCATAGTGCATCGGCCTACAGCCACACATAGAATCCACAACAGCACAACCCCACCCAACACAAAATACACCATGAGACACCAGCAAGCTACACCATTGGTCAACAATCCTCGAAGACAAAACTCAAGAGCAACATCACCCTCCTTTGCCAACCGATCCACCTCCCTGTTCGCCTCTCCATGCACATGACAAAATGAAATCTGTTTTCCAAAACTCAGATCAAGACCATCCTTCTAAAGCACAGCGAATACTGTTCCTATTTGTATCAAATCATCATGGTCTATACATGTATTTTTATTTATTTATACTGAACCTGAACAACACAGGAATGTGAATCAAATTTATGCTCCCAGAACCCTTCCTTGGTATTACAATGGTAATTGATAAATGTAATTAATGACTTCCCCGCAAATAACGAAATGAACGTATGGAACATGAAATGAAGTTTGAAAAAGCTACTAGTTGTCACTGAAAAGGGGAGAGATGATTTTCAACGACCATTATTAAAGCATTTACCCCACAAAAGTGTATTCCATGCTAGCATATCCCTTGCTTTTAGACTTCAGCTGATCAAAGAAATCCCCAACCATCTGTCGAATGAATAAAAGAAACAACATATATTGATATGTAAATCAAACACATACAATGCTCCAAAATAAAAGAGCACAACCCAATATTATGGACCAAAAGATATATATATATATATATATTAGTGTGGGTTTTGCAAACATTCATACATACATAAATATGTATGTGTGTGTGTGTAGAACGTCTCTAGTTATGGTCCACCAGTGGACAATTTCCAACCTTTCATGTGCTTGCGACACCCAATCCGTCCAATAGGCTGTGCACACCATGAGGTTTGCTATATGCAAAAATAAGGATTGCTCTATATATTGGATGTCGCAAACACAAGGATAGGGGACGTTGCTAATGCCCCATGAAGATGGGGACATTAGCAAAATCCCCAAAGCTTTTAATGTACACTTGGGATGCCCAACCATCAATCCAGACCGTCCATTCTTTCATACAATTTAGAGAAAAAGCATGGCGCAAAAATCATCCCAATCGGACGATCCTAAGCATCTGATCAATAGAACGGAAAATGGACAGTCAAAATTGAGCGGAGAAACAAAATAGGTCCAATCATCCTCTTGAACCATATATTTGATAGATCCCATTTGTATTGCTTATGATTCCGCATGTAAATTAAAAGCTTTGGGGACATTAGCAGAACCTTCTGTGTGTGTTTGTGTGCACGCGCGTGTAAAGGTGGTTTACCTCAGCAAGTGGTAGCCAATAGATGATTGAAGCTCTATTCTCTGTGATATATTTCATTTCTTTAAACTCGCCTCTTCGATCTTGAGCAAGCTCCATAAGAGAACCGATAAACTCTTTTGGTGTAAGCATTTCAATCTAAATCAAGTTAATTGTGTATTACAGTCAAGTTTTACAAGCAACCTTTTCCACACAAAACATCAATTGCAAGGGGAAAGAACGTATCTGGAAAAGGGGATTAACCTTTACATATGGCTCCTCAATGGACCTCCTTTTTCCAGGTTCAGGAAGCATAGATGGATTTGAGCACTCAACCTAAATCGAGCACAAATTCATAACACAATCCATCTTATTTGCTTTGTAATTGAATGAAGCAGTGAGATTAGCGTTATGAGGAGAAGGCCTTGAAGAAGCCACTATTGCATTCAGTGTAAAACAAAATTTCACTCTGTGCCATGTAGGGAAAAAATAACAAAACAAAACCAAAACAAAGCCTCCATCTGAATATCAAAGTTATTGATTGATCAAACAACAAACTAAACAACTAGCATAGGTTCCTTCAAAGGCAATCCATTTCTGAAAATACTAACCAAATCATGCAACCTTGGTTTTTTTAAGGATCGCAACAGCCTAGCAATTTGAGTAATGTATCTTTTACTACTGATATGTAGAAAAGGTAATAAATGAATGAAATTCAAAGAAACTCTCCAAAAGAAAATTGAAGTTAAAGATCAAGTAAGAAATGAGTTATATCAGCTTTTCAAATTCAATGGACCTGCTATGATAAATGCAACTTGGTTTAAGGATAATAAGAAGTGCAGAATACATACTTCACTCAAGTATCTTATCAAATCGTTTTGATTTATTTTACATGTTTTAATACATCTAAAAATTATGAGGATTTGTCCTCTCATACCAGTACCACAACGGGATATATTTACCATTCAAAGCCAATGAGATTATTATCCCACTGTTTATTCGTGGTGATGTGGAAAAGGAGTGAAGTACACAATAACCACATAATCAGCTAATCTTAGATTATCAAAGACATGCATATGAAGAGGATAACAAGGAAAGCTCAGTTCCAGGAAACACAATGGTACAATATACGAATAATGAGTGCAGTGCATAACAGTGTTGCATATCCCAGGATTATAACAACATAAAAAAACGAACAGCCGATAAACATCCCATTACATGATGCAGTCAGTCAATTCTGAACTACTGAAATTTCATTCTTTATCATTTGAACAATAAAGAACTTCTAAAACTCCATTAAGAAAAGTAATGGGTAAAGGATCAAGAAGAAATTACAGTATCACCATTTACACAATTGACTCGGTAAACAACACTTGGAGCAGTTGTGATCAAGGTGAGGTTGTACTCCCTCTCAAGCCTTTCCTGGAAGACAGAAGTTTGATCGGGGTGAGTATCTTACAAAATTTCCAGCAATATTAGTTACCATTTGTAAAAAGAATATTCCACCAACAAGGAATGGTTATGGCAGACTTGAAAGGACCATGTGGACCTGAACTATTTCCATATGGAGAAGGCCTAAGAACCCACATCGGAAGCCAAAACCCATGGCGCTTGAAGATTCAGGTTCAAACTGCAATATGAATAATAGTGAACAGACAAAATTATTTTAAGTTAACAGCTAATAACCACTACAGGTATGCACATCAACATGCAGAGGCTGTACCATACAAGCAAGTCTGAATTATAATAACATCCTCCGGAAAGCATATACAGTTATCCAAAAAATGGACCATGAATCATTATAAAGAAAGCATCTAGATAATTCGCATGACAAGCATGCAAAATACACTTAGGTATCTAAGAAAGACAATACCTTTTTAGGAATCTCTAATCAAGTAGCGACAGCAGTTCATCTACAAAATGATGTCTATCTGTAATATGGCTTCACTTTGTCCAAAGATCAGTGGATTGATGAGGCAGTGGAATAGTTCTTAAGTTTTCTCCGCAACAAAGTGAATATCTCATGGGAGAAAGGGTCCAAAATATTTTAAATCATTTACCTTGTCACAGTACAGGAATAAATTGATGCAGGACAATTAACCACTTGCTCTAAAAGCTCGAACTGTTAGAGTATGGCGAATTAATCCCTTTATCTCATAGCCCAGGCCCCACATCTCATGGGTTTTTAGGACCTCGGCCGAACCCCCTTCGTGGGCCCCAAATCACATGGGCCGCCCACCCGAGTGTGTCCCCGCATCTCACGGGCTACCCCACTTGGGCCTGGTGTGAAATGCGCATTAATCACCCCCGGTGAGGAGTCTCGAACACGATACTTCCTCCGTAGGCCGCACCCACCCCGAGTGTGCCCCTGCATCCCACAAGCGACCCCACTCGAGCCCGGTGTGAAAATGCTCCTGCATTAATCACCCCCAGTGAGGAGTCTCGAACACGAGACCTCCTGCCCTGATACCAATTTGATGCAGGACAATTAACCACTTGCTCTAAAAGCTCGAACTGTTAGAGTATGGCGAATTAATCCCTTTATCTCATAGCCCAGGCCCCACATCTCATGGGTTTTTAGGACCTCGGCCGAACCCCCTTCGTGGGCCCCAAATCACATGGGCCGCCCACCCCGAGTGTGTCCCCGCATCTCACGGGCTACCCCACTTGGGCCTGGTGTGAAATGCGCATTAATCACCCCCGGTGAGGAGTCTCGAACACGATACTTCCTCCGTAGGCCGCACCCACCCCGAGTGTGCCCCTGCATCCCACAAGCGACCCCACTCGAGCCCGGTGTGAAAATGCTCCTGCATTATAAATGCAAAGCAAAACAAACAGCAAAACTTTTCATGGGAGCATCAATATTTTACTGCAAATGGTAGGCATGGATCCAAAGACTGCGTATTGGTTGGTCTCATAAAGAACCTGCTTCTTCATCACTCAGGAACTAAGAGAATTGCTGAGATGCATACAATTGCCATCCATCTAGCATATTTCAATGTTGAGGAATATTGTCAAGACCGAAGATCATCAGTCCAACAAAAAGTGGCAACTACGGTACAACATAGAACTAACCATAACCTGCTGTTACGGCCCAACACTAATGCAGGAGCATTTTCACACTGGGCTCAAGTGGGGTTGTCTGTTGGATGCAGGGGCACACTCGGGGTGGGTGACCCATGCGATTTGGGGCCCACGGGGGAGGTCTCGTGTTCGAGACTCCTTACCAGGGGTCAGTAATGCGCATTTCACACCGGGCTCGTGTGGGGTAGCCCGTGGGATGCGGGGACACACTCAGGGTGGGAGGCCCATGTGATTTGGGGCCCACGAAGGAGGTTCGGCCGAGGTCCTAACCCATGAGATGTGGGGCCTGGGCTATGAGATAAAAGGATTAATTCGCCATACTCTAACAGTTCAAGCTTTTAGAGCAAGTGGTTAATTGTCCTGCATCAAATTGGTATCAAAGCGGGAGGTCTCATGTTCAAGACTCCTCACCGGGGGTGATTAATGCAGGGGCATTTTCACACTGGGCTCAAGTGGGGTTGCCAGTTGGATGCAGGGGCACACTCGGGGTGGGTGACCCATGCAATTTGGGGCCCACGGGGGAGGTCTCGTGTTCAAGACTCCTTACCAGGGGTGAGTAATGCGCATTTCACACCGGGCTCGAGTGGGGTAGCCCATGGGATGCGAGGACACACTCGGGGTGGGCGGCCCATGTGATTTGGGGCCTACGAAGGGGGTTCGGCAGAGGTCCTAACCCATGAGATGTGGGGCCTGGGCTATGAGATAAAAGGATTAATCCGTCATACTTTGACAGTTCGAGCTTTTAGAGCAAGTGGTTAATTGTCCTGCATCAAACACCACCACAGAAAAGACTGTAATAGAATGACCTAACAGAAAACTCACCTATCAGTTCTCAGCTGCAGATTGTACAACCACTATCCCTACTAGGAATGGAAATCCCTCCCAGCCTAATTAATAGCTAGTCGATTTCCACAACAAACTAAAACTAGGTATAACCTGCCATTAGACCACCACAGACAAGACTACAACCCACAGATCAAGTGAGAAGATGATGAAGATGCAGAAGCTAACAGAAGAAATGAATGATATGATGGGTTGGAACGATTCTTTGTCAAATGGGATGGGTGTTATTTGGTACGAGAAGAAAATGACAAGAACTCCAACCCACGGGTCAATGAAGTATCTGAAAAACTGAACAATCTGGCAAGTACAAGTGGAAATGGGTAGAGTCTCTCCTGGACAGCTTATGCCCAATATGACGAGAAGAGCAAAAGTAAAACATGGTTATGGAATGGTCCTCATCCTGAACATCAACCACAGAATATCCATGAAGACCATGTGGCCCAATGCCACATCAGTCCGATTACACATATGGCCCTTTTATCCTCGACATGACTATTTCATGCGCATTGAAAATCCGACAAAACTAGTACGAGTGGAGATTGTGGACTTTCTTTTTTGGAAGTGGAATCCACACACCTTCCATGACTGGCTACAATTCTTTAGGAAAGTATTTTAGATGGTTCACTATGGACAATGAATTGAAAATAAGATTGGCTCGATGAGGCTCAAGGGATCACACTGAGAAAGGTGGCAGCATATGGAGGCACGGTTACAACATGGTGTACACCCACCTGTGAGTATTTGGAGAACCGAGTCAGAACAAGTCCAACAAAGTTGGAACGAGCTGGAGTGAGTCATACCAGTTTCAGTCAATTCACACTCTGACACTGCTATTTATAGCCATGCTCTACCTTCAGTAAAACAATATCTGGCCGTGCCACCACACTAAGATACGAGAACTGAATCTACAATGCATGCCAACCATGCAGATATCAATATTACTTGAGGAATTCAGAACCAACAAGATGTAACTTCTAAAACATAGTAATACTAAAAGATACCTGAGTTAATTTCTGACAGTACATGTAGACAGATTCAAATTCTAAATGGAAAGATATGAAAGCAATACATCATCTTTGTAGCCATTGGTGACATTTTAACTTTTATATTTTTTATGGATAAGTTAATTTTTATTATAGAAATGAAAAGAAAACACAACCCCCAAAAAAAAAAAAAAAAAAAAAAAAAAAAAAGACAGTAATATGATGATCCTTTTTTACATCTTCCAGTAAGAATAAAATTCAACAATCTGGACAACAAATTGCCATCAGAAAAGGTAAATATATTCATTCTGCAAAGAACTTCAGATGTAAGAAATCAACCTAGAATGTCAATATTTTACTCACAAAGGCACTTGGTAATATGTAACTGACTTTCTTAGTTTACCATAACATACATTTAGTGCCGCATCATTTAGTTGGAGCTTCTCCAATGCCTCACGCAACTCCGGAAACCTACCAACAAGTTGGACATCAAAGCTCACTATTTATAGAACAATTAAAAGCTGTAGAAGTTTCTAGCCAAGTATAAGATTTTCAGATGCAAGCACAAGGCCATACTGATCAGCATCAACAGGAAACAAGCCACAGAACACCATTGGAGTTGCTTCCTCATATCCAGGAAGGGAGCTTTCTGCCCTTCTCCCAAAATGAGTAATTGTGTCACCAACTTGAGCATCTGCAACTGATCTTATCGAAGCTGAAAGGTAGCCCACCTATAAATGTAGGGGATTGAAAAAGAAAGTGAATAAGTGTAATGTGCAAGCCATATAACAATCAAAAGAAAGGGTCAAGAGTATAGAAATAAGTGAAAAGAAAAGGGGGAAAAAATCATGTCGAAGGTAAAGGATGAGCAAAGTCAACTTGAGTGATGACCGTATATGGCCTAACATGGTGGATTAATAGCAACAAAATAATAATGTAAATGAACAAAACCATTATTCTTTTGCCTCGTCGCTATTCTTGTCAACCAACAACATGTTATCTACAAACAACAGACACCAAGGGTTTTCATCCCTTACAGAAGCAATCAATGCATTTCCACCTAATTGTTCTAAGAAAAATCTAGCTGGAAGCAGCAAATTCATTTCCAAAGTGGAAGTGATGAGGGCATCAGAGCATCATTCAGGGTTTACCATAGGAGGAGATCATCACCAGTTTCCCTCTGTATAGATGACCACTACATGGGCCCGAGTGGACCGTTTTGAAGACCGCACATGCATTTGATGCATCTTCGAAGACCCTACACTAGGAAGATGCATATGGGGTGCATTTTTTAGGAGTCTGGGCCGTTAGATTGAGTGCACACATCAATCGGGCTGTTGGGTCGCGCACGATGGACAGTTGGAACAGTCTTGATCATGGACCACCCCATTGGCCATGAATAGTCTAGGATAGTTTAGATTTATTTGTTTTGAGTAGTTTTTGTCATTTATTTTGTTATCTTTGGACTATTTTATGTTTTACTTGAGATAGGGTTTTTTTTTATGAGAATTCTTTCCTTAGAGAGGTTTTTTGTAAAAGTCTCTTCCTAAGACTATAAAAGAAAAGGGGGGGAGGGCATGCGAACCTATCTATGCTATTGTTTCAGGAAATTTCAAAGTTTCTATTATTTCTTCATGCGATTTGAAGGTTTCTCCACGTGATTTGGAGATTAGGTGTGCTGTGATTCCATTCCTACTCATTGGAGGTGTGAGGCTTCCATTTATCATCGTCCTTCTCTCTTCCTTTCTATCAAAAAGATGTATTTTCTCTAAAACTTCATCTTTCTTCTTCTTCCCTTCTTATCAAAAACCATCTAGATCATATTTTTTCTTTAATTTTTCACCATCCAACTTCAACCCCAACCATACCCAACCATTGAGGACCCCAAAAACCCTAGCCAACAACTCACACGTGTGACCGTATGGCCACACGTGCGAGCCCCTAGGCTGGATGCACGGTCCAGCCCTTTTCCTTTTTGGATTCTCTCTTACTCCACATAAAAACCCCTAAATCCCTTTCTAAAACCCTAATCCTAGATTCCCTACTTTCCAATTTTCCCCAAATCTTATAAACCCTAGAATCTCAATTTCCCTAATTAACCTAAAACCCTAATCCTCTAACCACTCAAATCCCTAATTCCCCTCAAGTAATACCCAAGCCCCAAATTCCCTTAGCCAATTGAACTGTCTAAACCCTAATTTCACCTTTTCCCCAAATTCCTTAAACCCTAGGTTGGCCTACATTCTAATTGAGCAAACCCTAGGTAGTAATAGTTCCTCCCTTCTGAAATAGGCTTATTCCTATGCTATTTGGGTGTTCTCATAACCATTAGATCCTAATTTCTAGTATTCAATGATTATGCTTGGCGTAGTTTGTTAATTGTGACCTAGACCATTCATAGTTTCATGTTGGATTCTTGAGATATTTGATGATTTTGGTGTGATTTGTGATTGTGATTATTTAATTTAATTTTCTTATTGATCTCACTTCACCATTTAGCCACATGCATGCCTTCTGCATCAGGAAGTCTTTTCACCGTATCATTACAGCAATTACATGGCATACTACGAACCAAAAACAAAAGATGTTATAAACAATATGGATGGTGCACTCATTTTAACTTTTTAAGCATTAACAAATGCAATTGGTGCTCACAAGTCACAAGTAGCCATCCAATCCGACTATTCCAATATGGGCCATGTGGGACATATCACATATGTGAAAGATCCAAGTCAAGGACAGCGGACCTCACTGTGCATGTGTTATGGCCTGGTGGAACACGTGTATGAAGAAAATAGAAAAATAGAGTTCACAGTGGTCCACATTTAATGTACATGTATAACCCACCTATGACCACACCAGCCTGATTTTTGGGCCGTGGGACATCCACAGTGAGACCCACCTGATGAACAGTCCAATCTCAAACACAAGTTGATGGAATCATGGGAGGGCTGTTCGGAACTTTGGTACAAATGACTTGGAAGGGAACAACATCTAGGATCACACAGGAAGTAGATAATGTAGGTGCTTCTTGAGAATCAGATCCCTTGTCCACATCAATATCTAAAAAGCACTAAATTCTTTACTAAATTGCAGCAGTCTCCTAAGAAAATAGCATTCACGCTGCAACAGTTCCTATGAACAGGACTAGGAAAAGAGTAGCGAAGAAAAAGAAGATGGTGATGGTGATATTAGATTGTTAAAAAAATGCAGAAATTTGTTATTTTACCTCACCAGCATACAACTCGTCAACTTGCATTTGATTGGGCGATAAGACACCAATTTCATCGGCGTAGTACTCCTGTAAATTTTAGAAATGCACAGGAGAACTGCTGGAGATATCAATACTAATCAATACAGGTTGCAAATTTGAAGAATGACAGCTTATCATGTCCTGTAAGCAACCCAATTACAAGAGTGTATAAACACAGGATAACTTCAAGATGATGCATGATAAGGCTCAAGCATGAAGTGAATCCAAAATTACTAATGGAATCTACAAGCTAAAGATCAATATTAAATAAACAAGAAAACCATACGCTTGGATTCTAGGATACGAAATCGTTCCCCTAAATGATGAAAGGGTATATTCATACTGGAGCGTCTATCCATAGCATTTGTTTGATTAAGGGTGGGAATCTGATGCGAATGTGCATCTAACGAAGACAATGAATAAATCCATTGAATATCCAATCGATCCTCCATCATAAATCATTCTTTGTTTCCTTATTAAGAAAGAACCTTAGAGTTCTAATCCCTTTCTCAATGTTTCTGCCTTTTCCATGGAAGAATCTGTCACTCAATACTGACCTACCTATTTTATTCCTCTACTCAGTACAGGTTTCCTCTAGCCTTTGGTATTAAGAAGTTCAAAACAAAACAACATGATGCACTCCATGAATCCACAAGTCTCAAAGACGGTTGTTATGTGTGACAAATGCTCAAATAAGATAAGCATTACCAAAAATAATTCATCTGAGCAAGGAATGGCAAAGCCCTCTCAACTACACCACAACAATCCCTCTACTAATCAGCTGTACCAAAGCATGTGAAATTGAGTATCATTCACGTACATAAATTATAATAGCACCTTCTATTGGACTTCAGAAGAGTGTCTAGCAATGATCGATACTCTACAAGGGTAAAGCTTGACTACTATTACTGATAACAAAGTCTCGAATCATGACAAATAGTATGATAGCCATGTACTCCAACAAACTATTTACAAAGTTCAAGGGTTGGGGTGTTGGATTGATGAGCATCATCCATGTACTTCACAGTGGCACTTCCTTCACAGAGTAGGGTTGCTAACATTCTGTAACACTAAGTCTAAGCCTAGCATTGCTAATTAATTCTTTAACTTCTACACCAGTTAGTGGTATCATTTGTGAGTTAATTTCGTTGAAAAGAATATCTTTTCTGATATTCATAAAGAATGAATTAATGAAGAAATATTCACAAAAAAGCTCTAATGAATATAAAATCATGAACGTAATGAACTGTGGTGTCTTTATTTGTATGAACATTGTGCAGATGAATGGTTTAACGGACTTACTGCTAGTTTATGATAAACATGTCATCATGCAAGGCACATGACGGCAAAACATTTAGATCTTAGGAGCGGATCCAGGATTGGAAGTTGTCCTAAGAAGAAATTTAAATAGCTTTCATGCAAGCGTTTAGAAATCTTTTAGCACCTGCAACTAATCATCTCTAAAGCTTTCCACACAACAATCCAATATAGCAGTGGCAGCATGGGCATATCAACATTCAAGCCCACACTCCTAAAATCCACTTAATTCCTGATAACCCAACATATAACCATAACTCTATAATCGATACACTTGTCAGTTGTATAACTATTCTTTTTTATGATTGGTAACTTCTTTGTACAAATATTGATATAGTCTTCATAATATTCCACTTAATATTATGATAACTTGCTAATAGGTTCATATTTCATGGAGTTTCAAGTCAAACAGCTCAACAGTTAAAACATGAATGCTTCTCAACAAGTTCTGCGATACAAAGGGCTGACTTGATAAATATCGAACTAAAGTAAACCAAGACATGAGATCTGAAAACAATTGAGTACCAATTCTTTTCTGTCCATACAGATATGATTAAATCAAGGAAGTATATCAAGAATAAATCAGGTCCCACTAAATCATATAGCCAATCGAACATAATTTGCAAAAGTGTACTTTACCTTCTCACTAGCCATAAAATATATTTTGTCACCTTTCTTTATAGTTCCATCAATAACACGGAAGTATACAATAACTCCCCTATATGGATCATAGTAGCTGCACGAAGATTTTCAACTCTCAACCTCATAGACCAAAAGAAGAATGGTAATGTGTGCTAGTAGTGTGTCCATACGTAGTCAACAAAAGAAAGGCTGAACAGATGAAGAAAATGAAAAAGCACATGAACATGAATATTCCTTGCCAATTTGAACAGTATGAAGAACTGGAAAGTGCATTTTTTAATTAATGCTGAAGTACATTTTTTGGGACAAGCACAAGAGAATTGGAAGACCATGAACAAATTTATACCAATAATTACTCAGGGTTGAACAGTTCAAAAGAAAAGGGATTACTCAGAGATTAAAAATGAAACTTTCTTATACTTTATTTTGGCATAGAGACCAAATACACCGAATGATGCAATTGCAAATTCAATAGTTGTCAGAATTGCTGCATTTATTTTATCCATTCAGTTTTATGGATGCAGCAAACAAGATTTGATTTTCTATAGTAGCTGAAATGTGAACTAGAAGCTGTTGATCTCCATGTAAATTAGTACTAATCTCTGATGAGCTAATGAATCAAATATGAGAAAAGTTGTGGAAGTGGTAGTTTCAGCATCATGATCCATTAAGCTTCAGTAGTACTAGTAACTAACAGAGAAGATGCAAGACAGAATACTGTGGCACTTCACTTTCATTTTGGGGGTGGTTCAATCCTTTTTACCCATGTTAAACATACCATTTCCTCATGTTGGTTGGGAAGCAAATGAGATGGTCAATTCTCTAACCAGGAAGGTGTCCTCTGATTATTTCCCTCTTTGTAATTTATTTCTTCAAAAAATACATTGTCTATCCAAAAAAAAAAAAAAAAAAGGATCCACGAAAGACGAAAAAGTATAAAGAAAAATGAAATCTTTGAATAATATGGCATACGAAGTTTATACATTAGAAAAATGTATAAACATATCAAGGCCTACTTTAAATAGATCCGTGATGTTTATTTGTCATCCAACCTGTTGATATGGTCAATCAAAACCGAATGAAGGGAATATACAGTGATTAGCTTATACAAAAACTTTCATGGCCTGTAAAATGCTTTTAATGGTCATTCACCACTTTTTCTGGTGTAATCCACTTGAGATCTGGATCTTCTTAAGTTTTGGCATAAAGTCCTTGAATGATATGAAAAAATGTATGGACAGCCTAGATAAAACATATACATCAAGATGGACCCCACAAAGCCTATGACAGACCGTCTGTCTATACGTCTCATCAGTCTCTGCCGCATTTGCGAGCATCTCCAGCTGGGAACGAGCAGCAGCTTTGAGCGGCCACCGTGATTTATGGGTCTTATCCACACTGTCCATACACTTTTTCGTATCATTTTAGGGTATAAGCTAAAAAAATGAGGAAGATCCACGGCCCAAGTGGACCAAACCATAGGAAGCAACGATGATAATGATTCTCACCGTTGAAAATTTTCTAGGGCCCAGCATGATGTTTATTTGCCATCCAACCTATTCATAAAGTTATATAGACCTGGATGAAGAGAAAACACAAATATCAGGTCCATCCAAAATTTCTGTGGCCCCCAAGAAGTTTTCAACGGTAAGAGTCTAATCCCCATTGTGTAGTCCACTTGAGCCTTGGATCTACCTCATTTTTGGGTTTATACCCTAAAATGATACGAAAAAATCGATGGATGGTGTGGATAAGACCTATATATCACGTGGCCACTCAAAGTTGTTGCCCGTTCCCAACTGGAGACGAGTGGGGGTAGGACGCAAACCGCGTCCTCAAAAAAAGGCTTCCGAAGCCATTTTCGTAACAGAGATAGGGTTCTGGTCATTCCGGAACCCTAAAATTCTAAAATATCCCTAAAAACCCCCCAAATCCCCACAATTTTTGGCAGACCGCTAGCTCTCGATCGAGTGGCCCACCAAATTCAGCTTCCAATCATGCAATCTTCTTCCGCAGGTACCGAAATCCCCTCTTACATTGATTGAAAGATTTTCCCTCTTTTTTTCGATTTTCCGGTAAATCTGCAGATACAACACGATAGTATCGCTAATATCAGCGATTTCGCAAAAAATTTGTGCGATGTTGTGCGATATATTGCACAATAAAAAGAATTCTGATTTTTTTTTATTTTTGATGGGTCTCGGATGGGTTTCATCTCGCTGGCCAACGATAACGATAATATTGGCCGATAGTATCGATATTAGGAACACTGGTTCCTTCATTGCTCTGGTCCCTAAGATTGAAGCTGCAAATTGTCTAAAGGATTATCACGCTATTAGCCTGATTGGTAGCTGCTATAAAATTTTGGCTAAAAATGTTAAGCTCCAGTATAAGGATGGTCCTTTCTAAGGTAATTTCTCCCTTTCAAAGTGCATTTGTGTTTGGGAGATAGATTCTCGATAGTGCCCTACTTGCCCACAAGTGCATTGTTCCCACTATTGTGCTAGCAAGAAGGGCATCCTCTATAAGTTTGATTTAGAGAAGGCTTACGATCATGTTAACTGGAAATTTCTTAATTACTTGCTCTGTAGGTTGGGGTTTGGGGAGACCTGGAGAGGTTGGATTCAAAGTTGTGTCTCATCGAATAAATACTCAATCTTAATCAATGGTTCAAGGCTTCCTGTGGCCTTCGCCAAGGAGACCCTTTAACCCGTTTCCTCTTCATAGTTCTCTGAGGCCTTAAGCAAGATGTTATCAAGAGGGTAGTCCATTGGGCTATTCAAAGGGTTTGTTGTGTATGACTTCCTTTCTAGAATCAACCACCTTTAAATTGTAGATGATACCCCCATATTCTGTGAACCCTCTGATCCAATGATAATATGTCTTGTCATGTGCATTTGTTGGTTTGAAGTTGTTTCTGGCCTCAAAGTGAATCACTACAAGAGTGAATTCTTGGGAGTTCATATGTCCTCTGAGGAGGTCTAGAGGATGGCTTCTGAGTTCAGATGTAGAGTGGGGTCTTTCCCCTCCACCTATCTGGGGATGCCTTTGTGTGTGGGAAAGCCTGTTCTCCACCTCTATGATAGGGTTCTTAAAAGGATGGAGCGGAAGCTCTCCCCTTGGAAGAGTAACGTTCTCTCCTTGGGTGGTAGGATAAACATGATTAAATCTTCCCTATCCAATATCCCCCTGTATTTCATGTCTTTATTTCATTGTCTTAAGTCTGTTTTGCTGAAGATCAATAAGCTGCAAAGGAACTTCTTGTGGCAAGGAGGTTCCCCGACCAAGAAGTCTTCCCTTCTAAGATGTGATGAGGTCTATAAGCCTTTCTTAGAAGGAGGAGCAGGTATAAAACACTTGGATGTTCTTAATTCGGCTCTTTTAGGTACGTGGGTGTGATGGTTCATCTATGAGGAATATTGTTTGTGGAAAAAAATAGTTTCGGCAAAATACGGTTGGGGTGGGGGACAAAGAAATTTACCTTGTACAAATCCTCCTATCTCTGGAACGATGTTCATAAGGTGGCTACGGTGATCTTTAGAAATCTCACTTTCTCAGTGAATAACGGTGCTAGATTGAGATTCTAGTGCGATCCTTGGTGCCCCCAAAAATATTGACATCCTAGTCTTTAATTGTTTTTCCTTCTCAATTTCGCATGGAGTGTGGTCTCTTCCTTTTAAGAGAGATCTTAAAGATGAGGAATTTAATAAGTTACTAGGTCTCTTTTCTCGTGTGCAGGAATTTGCATTGAAATTTGACGTGACTGACTTTGTTTCTTAGGTTTCGAGGAGAAAGGGAGCTTCCACAATCAAGGCCTTCTATGACGTCCTTACCTCTCTGGGGGACGCCCCTTCCCTAAGTTGCACTGGTCCTCTATGGTTTCAGCCTTCACCTAGCTTGCTGGCAGAAGTGGTATTCTCACTTTAGACAATCTCCAAAAAAGGGGCCTTATCCTCTCGAATGCTTCTCCTCCGTATGCATGATGCAGAATCTGTATCTCGCCTCCTCCTGCATTGCCTGTTTGCTACAGCGGTTTGGAATGGGATCTTTCTTAAAGCAAAAGCCACCTGGGTGATCCCTCATTCGATCGAGGCTCATGTGAGGTCTTGGGACATAGGCGGTGGAGGGAAAATTGGGAAGAAGAGATGGAAGCTTTGTATGCTTGCGTCCTTGTGGTTCATTTGGTTGGAGAGGAATGATCGTTGCTTCGATGATGCCAAAAGTTCAACCAACGTGGTTCTCTCTAAGATTTTCCAGTCCTCTATGGTGTGGGACTAGGATTACAGTTGAGGCTTGGGTCCGAGTGTGACCTTTCAACTCTTGTATAGTTCCTTAGGGTTCTCCTTTGTTCGGTTGTTTTCTTTTTCCTTTTTTTTTTTCTTTTTTTTTCCTTTTCTTTCTTTTCTTCTTGTGTCCTTGTTCTTTGGGCCTTTCGGTGTCTTTAATAAATTGTTCATGTTTCAAAAAAAAAAATTTGTGGAATGATGGTTAGAAATCAAAATATCTTTTTCGCCAGTCTACAGAATCAAATGCCACTTTTCCAATGTGATTCTACATTCAAGAAAAGCAACAAGAACATAAATTATTAAAGGATCCTTGTAGGTTTTTTAAGGAAATTTTGTTGAAAGATTTTTTTTTTTTTTTTAAGGAAAGATAAGAATCCTTTAACACTATCATTACATGGTATTACTTGGTGCATATCGATGGCCATAGGATGCTCACTGAGTCTTAATTTTTTTACTTATTTATTTATATTTTTCATATTTTTAAGAAAATCATTATAAATAATAATAATAATAATCTTTCGATTTGCAATTCGATACGATTCAACCCCTATTACGATTTGCGATACGATAACGATTTCGACAACATTGTGCATATCATATATCCTAAGAGGCATCAACTTCATATAACCATGTAGCCTTCCAGCGTACACAAACATAACTCATTCCAACATTACCAGGGGTCTCATACGCCAGAGATGATGAAGAAAATGCATCAAATGTATGTTAGCACCTGTCATCTGGTAACAAGGTCCTCACCGCTTGGCGCTTAAGGGCATATGTCTGGCGCAGGGAGTTGCTGAAGAGAGAAAATAGTCTCACATTATAGCCCCTATTGTCCTTGAACAATAGCTAAGAAGTGATGCTCTGTGTTTGACACGGATGCAACAATAAGTTTGTGCCTGGGCGCAGAGCCTTGTCCCTTGGAAGCCTAGTGCCCAGCACTTAGCTTCCTCTGGGAGGTTTAACGCCTGGCATAGAGCCTTCCAAGTGGGAGTGGGAGTATTCAGACTAGTGAGGCTCACCTGAACCAGCGTCGATGTCTAAAGTCCCAAGTGGCAAAGTCAAAGTCAAAGAGAGAGCCCCGCAAATGATGTGCTAACAAGTATTTATAGTCCTTGGGAGTCTTGATTTCCTGCCAAAAGTTTGTTACACGGTTATGGTCACGTATCCAGTGTTCGAAATATCAGTATCACGCAATGTATCGCGCCCTTGGGATACAGATATGTATCGGTTATCGCACAGGATATATCGTTTGTATCGCGTAATTTATCGCAATTTTTGGGAAACATGGGGAAACATTGGAAATTTTCTTGATTTTTTCAATGAAACTTCAGGGACTATCAAAAAAAAAAAAACCCTAATACACACTTTAAAATCATTAAATCTCAAAAAAGAAGTGAATATAATAGGTTTCCTTTGTATAGGGTCCTACGCTATGCATTGTTCGATTGAACTAAGACAACTATATTCAATATCCACTCCGTCCATCCTTTTTCTCATATTATTTTAGGACATTATCCAAAAAATGAAGCAGATCCAATAATCAGGTGGACCATACCATAGGAAACAATGGTGATTAACCATTAGTGGGCCAAAAAAGTTTGGATCAAGTTGATAGCTGTTTTTTCTCTTCATTCAAACTTATGTGAAGTTATCAACATATTAGGTGCATAATAAAATATAGGGAAAATCAAGGTACACCCCAAGAAGTTTTTAAAGGTACCGTGTTCAACCACCATTGTTTCCTTGAGTGTAGTCCACCTAATAATTGGATCTTCTTAATTGTTGGGATAGTGCTATAAGATGATCTGAAAAAATGGATGGACAAAGTGGATATAGAATACACACATCAAGTTGGGCCCCACGGTAGGGGTTGTACGTTCATAGGTGAGGATGGGTCTCACTTAATCTGCTCCCGCACCACACTGGATCTTATCATACTAAGTAAACTCTGTGGCCCACCATAAATGTACGTGGTTTATACATGCCGTCCATCTGTTTTTTCAGCTCATTTTAGGTGTTGAGCACAAATTTGAAACATATCCAAAGTTCAAATGGACCATACAAACAGTAGGAATACTAATTTCCATCGTTGAAACCTTCCCAAGGCCTAAAGTGATGTTTATTTTTCGTCCAACCTGTTCATAAATTCACAAAGACATGGATGAAAGAAAAGAACAATATCAGCTTAATCTAAAACTTCTTTGGCCCCCAAAGATTTTTCAATGGTTGACATTCTGGTGTGGTCCACTTGAGCTTTGGATACGCTTCATCTTATATTTATATGCTCTCCAAACCGTTTATAAGGTCTTTACAAATGTGATGAAGTGAAAACACCCAAAAGATAGCCTGATACAAAACTTTTTTGGCCATAAGAATGCTTCAACAGTGCTCACTAAATGCCCACTTTTTCCTCTCGTGTGGCTCACTTGAATGTTGGATACGCCTCATTTTTGGTCGCATGTCCTAAAATGAGCTCGCAAAACTTATGGATGGGGTGGATTTCTCATAAACATCTCATTGGGCCCCACCCAGCATCCTTGCGCAGGAAGTGCCTGCAAAAGGCTTTCGCAGGAAATTCACGTCTGAAGACGAGCGTTGACACTACCAAGCTCGAGTTGCATAGACGGTTCAAAGTTATATGGGCCCCACAATAATGTATTTATTATATCCACACCGTTCAACCATTTGGAGAGATCAATTTAGATCATGATCCCAAAAATGAGTCATATCCAAAGCTCAAGACACCACAGATAACAGTGGGACGGTGATTCTCACCATTAAAACATTCGTAGGGCCCACAATAACTTTTATTTTCCATCTAATCTGTTCATGAGGTCACACAGACTTAGATGAAGAGGAAAAACAAATATCTTATTGATCCAAAACTTTTGTGGCCTCAAAATGGTTTCAATGGTAGACGTTCAATCTTTGACTATTGCTTGCAGTGTGGTCCACTTGATCTTTGGATCTGTCTTATTTTTCGGGTCAAGCCTTACGACGAGCCCGACAAATGGACGAATGGTTTGGATATAACGCATACCTTATGATGGGACTCACAAAACTTGGTGACGTCAAAGCGCCAGTAAGCTCGGTGGTGTGCAATACACTAGCCAACACAAATACCACTAAAAAAGGCTCAGACGCCCTTTTTTTCGACGCAGATAGGGTTCCAGCATTCCAGAACCCTAAAATCTCTCCCAAAACGATGATTTCTCGGATCTCGGCGAAGATTTCTCCGGATTTCAAAGAGGATTTCGGTGGATTTCACCCAAATCTAGTCGAAAGCTACTCTCTTAGGTAGATTGAATAGGTAAGTGATTTTTTTTTTCGGAATTTCTGGATGGGATGTGGATGAGATGTCGCACAGCTACAATCCTACGCAAAAATCTGCAATATCAGGCCTTATCGTTCGATATATCGGCGATATCTCACGATATTTTGTGATATATCGCATGATAAATGGAAGTTTGGCATTTTTTCAGCATTTTTCAGTATTTTCTAGGGGTTTCATATCGCTGATTGCCGATACCGATATTATCGATATTATGAACACTGCACGTATCAACATCCAATCGAAAAAGAGGAGTTGCATTTCGTAGAATCTTGGGAACCAAGTAAACTGACTCCTGTTGTAAAAGAGGCTAAGCGCCTAGTGCTTAGGCATTACCGCCTATCCCTTGGCAGACTGGCGCTAGGTGCTCTGCACCTGGCACAGAGCGGTGGAGGATTTTATGAGGATCCCTCCATGAGATAGGCACATAGGGGGATTTTAGGCGCAGAGCATATGGAGCTGAACTAGATGGCGCTAGGGCTCCATTTGATGTGTCTGGGCTCAATTTAGAGAGTGACAACCTTCGTGTCTATAATATATTAGTTGAAGAAGGCATTTACGTCGATCTTAGAATGTTATCCTTCTTTCAATATAAATGGCTAGAATCACCGCCATTTTTCTACCTTAAGTTAATATTTACTAATAAAATTCCATCACCAATAATACATATGTGTATTATCCATACCAATTTTGACATAAATGAGCCTAAGAACTATGATACACAGATATCACAAAATTAACTTCAATTTTTATTTGCTGCCCCATTCCACACTTAATTGTGGCTATATGCAAACATATCAACTGATTAAATCATCCTTGCTTCCTCATCTACAAGCTCAATCACCCAAAACATAGATGTTACTTTGCAAATTAGTAGTGCTTTTTTACCAAAGAAAGCATCTATAGTCATTTTAATTAGTATAAGATTGGGAGAGGAAGATGAAAAGTAACACAAACAAGATAAAAGGGCCCTGGAGTAAAATATAGAATATTAGAAGCAGGAGAATCAACATGCAATAAAAGAGATCAGCATGACCAGAAAGTTAGATACCTATCAAATATGAGAGCCCTTAATGGCCTTTCAGCAGTATTCTTGGGAGGGGGAATCCTTTTGACGATTGCATTTAGAATTTCTGTAATACCAATTCCCTCCTAAAAAGAAGAAAGGAAAAAAGATGTATGTATTTTTAACACCTCACAATCACATTATGTAAACAGACACTAGTCAGTGACCAAAATTTATCTTTTGTAAGGTGTGTTTATATAATATAGAAAACAATAATCGCATCTATTCACATGAAAACACAAAGCATGTTGAACTAACCTTAGCTGAGCAGTGAATCGCATCAGAACAGTCCAGACCAACGATCTGAAACAAAGATAAGAGATGGATACACTTAAAATTTCTTTCTTTTAGTGCATTTCCCTTTCGGTTATACATGCATCATCATGTGAGGATTTTTAAAACCTATCTGAGAGAAGAAAAGAATCTCGAATGCTATCTTACCTCCCATCTTCAAGCACAAAGGTTAACATAGATTACAAACCATCTATCAAAGTAAAATAAATGATTTTTCATCAACCAACCTCTTCAATCTCTTGTGCAACACGATTTGGTTCAGCACCCGGAAGATCTATTTTGTTTAAAACCTATTATAAGAAGAAAATTTTCAATAAATGGAGCTGGCCTCAAATGTGTACGTATCTCAATGAACTTATACCAGAAGTATAGGCAAGAATTATCAACTCTAAAGAGTAAATGGTATGCATAAGAAGCAAAAAGATGCAAATAATGATAATAATAATAATAACAATAATAATAATAATAATAACATGTTATATGGATGCTAGCATGAGAGACATGCCACAAATATCCACAAAACCTCTTAAAATGCATGCTTATATTTGGTTTGAAATAACTATAAGTCTATAACAACAACAACAACAACGATGATGATGATGATTATAAGAAATGAACCAGTGCACTCAGGACACTAAGTTGTAGTGCTCCTAGTTTAATCAGGATACTTGGACAATCCAATTGATCGGTTTAGACTGTCCATTCGGTCCACCGCATATTTCATGGGCTACCATGCAAACAACCACACATAGGATGATCCTAACCAGCTAACCAATAGCCTATAAAATGGATGGCCAAGAAAGTTTATATAAAAATAGGTCCTTAACCATTTGGAGCATCTGTTTGTTGGGTCCCAACATAGGTCGCGTATGACTCTTCCTATCACTTTATCAAGCAATCTAAACAATCCCGTAGATGGCTTGGGAAACAGATGGCCATAGAAATAAAGCCACCTTATGGATGGATTGGAGCATTTGATGCGCATGTTACATGGTAGCTCAGGAAAAGTATTCTGGACCAATGGACAGTTCGGATCAATGGATTGGACTATCCGAGAGTCAGGATGAAACTAGGAGCACAATAACTAATAGCTCCCTAAGAGCACCGGATTATTTCCCAATAATAATAATTGAAAGCTGGCATACACTTTAAAGAAGAAGAAGAAGAAGAAAGAAAGAAAGAAAGAAAGAAAGAAGAAAAATTACATGACAAGTTCCACAAACATTTTCCAAATAATTCTTAAGAAGCAAAATCAAATTGCCAACTGTAGAAGAAAAACTAATATTTTAAAGAAAATTGGTTTTGAGGCTCTTGATAGAAATATATCCAGGATATTCTTCCTGATTTGTGAAGATATCCATATCCAACTCATCACAATGCTTCACTAAAGAAACCAGATTATGAAGATATCCAATTCATCACAATGCTTCACTAAAGAAACCATATTCCATAAGAGATGTGACTTCCTATCCATATCCATATCAGACTCTGCTCAATAATGAATATGAGCATGGATTTGGTTCTCGATTGGCAGCCTAAACTCATTAGAGCCGTTCCGCAACCAAAATTTTCTGTCTTTTCCTTCTTCTTTTTTCTTTTTTGGATAGTGACTGAAATTTTATTAACAAAAAGAAGCAAGACAAACTTGGGGAGGAGCCAAGAATAGCCAATGGTGATTGAACCTCTCGTCACTCCCCCTATGGAAGGTAAATCAGCTACTTCATTTGCCTTCCTTAGATTTTTTTTATTTTTTTTTTAAATTCCTGAGAGCTAGTAAGGATTTAATTTCAGAAATACAACAAGTTAAATTCCAAGGACCGTATTCCTCCGATGAGGCCCACTTTAGGACATTTGAAGAGTCGCCATCAACAACTAAGTACAAGCTCAAAGGTGGACACTCCACAAAGACATGCCTTATGATGCAACCAAATGGCCATAGAAGTTGGTTGATCAAATATCTAACCAATCCAAACATCCAGGTTATCTTGATCAAATATCTAACCAATCCAACCATTCAAATTATCTCGATTGATGGTCTAGACCACATCAACAGTCTAACAATCAATTGGATGGGATCAATGATTAGCTTACAATGAGGAGCCTATAGCAACAACAGAGGGGTCATTAAACTTCTAAGGTTTAATTGTTTTGATTAATTTAGGGTTAAATTTTGTCATGAATTATTTAATCATTTTCCTTTGTATTTTCGTCACTTTTCTAGTGCCCCGCTTTTAGGGCATCAAATGATGTCGGAATGACATGGTCGTGGTCCCGTTTGATAGCCTATTGAGTTATCTTTCAAATGAACTCAAGATTGTGTGATTCCGATAACGTTAGGGTGACTTGTGGTAAAGTGGAGGCATTTTCACATCGGGCTCGAGTAGGGTGGCCTGCAGGATGCAGGGGCACACTCGGGATGGGCATCCCGTGGAACCCATGGATTTGGGGGCTATGTGAGGCGAGTGGCTCATGTGAAGCGAAACCCATGCATTTGGGGGCCCAAGAGGGGGCGGAACCCATAGATTTGGGGCCCACGAGGAGGGTTCGGCCGATGACATAACTCATGGATTTGGGGCCTAGGCTATGAGATAAAGGAATTAATTCGTCATGCTATATCAGTTTAAGCTTTTAGAGCAAGTGGTTAATTGTTCTGCATCAAATTGGTATCGAGCGGGAGGTCTCGTGTTCGAGACTCCTCACCGGACATGATTAATGCGGGGGCATTTTCACACTGGGCTCGAGTGGGGTGGCCTATGGGATGCAGGGGCACACTCGGGGTGGGCGGCCCGCGGAACTCATGGATTTGGGGCCCATGTGAGGTGGGTGGCTCATGTGAGGCGCAACCCATGGATTTGGGGCCCACGAGGAAGGTTCAGTCGAGGACCTAACCCATGGATTTGGGACCTAGGCTATGAGATAAAGGGATTAATTCGCCATGCTCTATCAGTTAGAGCTTTTAGAGCAAGTGGTTAATTGTCCTACATCATGTGGCCCATTTACATAAGGCTCACAAGGTTTTGATGAATTTTAGGGTTTGTTTGGTCTCTTCTCTTGTGTTTAGGGTTTAATCTTTGTTAAGCCTACATAAGACATCACTTTGACGTGTGATGCGGTTTTGACACAATGAAGTAAAAAGTTGAGTTCCTTTTTTATGTGTTCTCTCGTAAGAAGATTTGGAAAGGGGATTTTGTAATCTTTAGTTTTTGGCTAGAGGGTTGTTAGGGTTCTGGCACAGCCAGTTGATGGGAGGATTCGCCCAAGCATAGGCACCTCCAAGCTAAGCACGAGAACCACACAAAGTAGAAAGAAACAATCTAGAAATTTTCATTCAATTCAAATGTGTCTTGATACTACTCATCCCAGACCCTTATATAAGCTTTAAAATGAACACAAAAGGAAAACTCATAATGTTATTGACAACCAATGACTTATTACAAATATAGAAAATAAATAAAAGGGATTTGACTAATGGATTATTCATAGCTAGTTGATTGATTTTGCTAGCTAATTCCTAAATAGACTAGCCACCTTATTGATAGCCAACTACTGGGTTTAGGCTTAATGGGCCTGGACCTGGCCCATGGATCGTGGGCCTAGATCAGCCCGCATCAGGTTCTTCCCTACAGTCATGGTTTATCTACCTTTGATCCATTTGCATCCCCTTTGGGGTTGCGTATCTTCCTTCAGAGCCATGATCTCCGCTTCATTTGACCCCCTCACTCCACAAGGGCCCAAAAGGATTGTCAAGATTTTGCCAATATGATTTCTTAAGACCCCTCCCATACTAGAAGGCTCCATGATTTTGTTGTTCTGCCACCAGTTTCTATCTTTCCTGATCAAGATTTCTTCTCATTGTTGAATGACAACAAAGATCATCCCATCAAGAAGGCAAGTTGGAGGGAGGTTTTTTTTTCTCTTTTTTTTTGGAATAGTAACTCAAGAATTTATTAGCAAGGGAAACAGGGGAACAAAGAAACAAGGGAGAAGGATGATGAGAAACCATCCCTCATCCAACATAATTCATAGTTACACGGAGAAAACCCGAGACCCCACTAACTCTTTGCCATTACATTCTTTAAAATGTTAAGCCCCATAGCCCAATAAATGATTCCGCCCTTCTGGAACATGATTTCCAAGGAATCATATCTATTGTTAAACGTTCTATTGTTCTGCTCTTTCCATAAGGACCATACCAAGGAAAGTAATGAAAGGCGCCTCTTTTTTTTCCTTTTTTGCCTTGCACTCCCCAGTTCCATGTGTGAAACAAGATTTCAATCGATCCAGCCACAGTCCATTCCCGAGTCCTTACTCTTGCCCTGGTGGTAGACTCAACAAGAGTTTCAACACCAGGTCAAGGGTTCGAGTGCCCTTAGGTGGTGAAATCCCACTACAGCGTGTGTGGGTGTGTGTGCGTGTGAAAGAAGAAGAGAAAAAAATAAAAAAGCCACAGTCCATTCATGTTGAAGAGGCTTAACCAGTGTTGTCATATGCAATCGCATATGCCATTTTGGGAGCACATGCCATAGTGGCATTTTATGACCATTAAGCATTATGCCATAGCATATGCAATTATGCGATTGAATATGTGATTATACCATCACTTATGCGATGAAAAAATGTATGTGTTTTTAGGGTTGTGTGATGGCATATTCGATTATGCAATCGCATATGCGCACAGGCCCCTTGGGTCGCATATAATCGCTTGTGCTATTTGACAACAATGGGATTAACAGACACAAAATTGCAATGGATTAATCGATGGTTCGCAGTTTCTGCATCCTTAAGACAAAATGCAGGCATTTTTTATTACCATATTTTTCCTACAAAGGTGATTGATGGTTACAATTTTTATCTTTAACGACTAATCAGGCAAACACAACCACTAGGAAGGAGGGACAAAGATCTCCAGGATGACCTTTGACTCTGCAGCTAGGTATGCACTAAAATGACTTAACTTTGAACTACCTGGATGGGGAGAGATGGAAAAGTCACAGATGGTATCTTAAAGGCTGACAAATTCCGCAACCTCCTCATCTAGTTTGGAAGGAGACCAAATTACAGCTTACCCATGAACAAAGAAGGAAAGGAATGGGGCTTTTTGTAGCATGCAAGAATAAAGGGGACAAAATAACAACTCGTCTCTCCAGTGAAGCATCTCTCATTTTATTCCAATACAAAATGATTCTCACAAGCACAATGAATCTCCTCCTGTCCATTAGCTTTCTTTCGATTGAATTTGTTTCACAATAACCAACAAACCTACAAGCCAACCATGAAGTGCCACTCATCAATGAAACAAATCAGAGGACTGTGTAAATAGACCTCTGTTTTATTCAAGACCTATCCTCTTTATATATACAATACTATACACGTAATCAACTGTATGATACTGTACAAACTTGGGGCCCAAGATTACATGGGCCAACTGAACCTTCTCTATCTCTATACATCGGTGGCATGTCCGACTAAGGAGAAAAAGGTAGAAGTCAAAAGGATGAGGACAATGAAGAAAATTTTAATGCCTAAGAGTGTCCATAACTCCGTAAACAAGTAAGCTACAGACTGCATCAAACAACATATGCACCATCATTTTCTATATAAAGGACAAAAGTCACTCTTACCGGGATGATCTCAAGGTTGTTTTCCAGAGCCAGATAAACGTTGGCCAGTGTCTGAGCTTCCACTCCCTACATCAATGTTCATATAGGAATGATCAACTAAAGCTATTTCTCACAGAATGATCAGGAAACTGTTCTCCAGCAGCAATAAAGATGCTGATGCTAGGATAACATATAAACCAAAAAAAGAGCAGATCTTGATAGTGAATGGCATTTCTCACTCTGAAATATAAACATGGTAAAAAGATTGCACCTGAGAAGCATCTACAACAAGGAGAGCACCTTCACAAGCAGCAAGAGAACGAGAAACCTAGTCACAAAAATAGAACAGTAAGACATGAGGGCCAAAAATCAACTTTTTAAGTTATCTCTATCAGTCTTTATTTTTCCAACATTATCAGGCATAAAATTTGTAAGAAGATAAGAATATGAAAAAATCAGTAATGATATCCAATACAACATTACCAGAAGACCAACACATTCTGCAGTCATAATTCAGCAAGGTCAATAACGGGTTGAAAATGATAGGCAATGAGTAGAATTATCGAGGAAATAAGAACAGTATTCGGACAATAAATTTATTATTTGTATAGAATAGTTGAAAGCCCAGACATTTAGGACATGTTTGGGTGCCTCCTAAAAGTCATTACTTCCTATTTCTGCCCCGTTTCTTTTCTACACGAGGCTTGTTTGCAAGTTTGGGTGCTCCTTTTGAAAGAAAATTGGTCCCTATGAACAATAAAGAGAATGCTTTTAGCATTGGAAATAAAATAGCAAGAGAGAAACTTTTAGTTCCAAAAAATTAACTGTTTTTGGCCCTCTTTTATGACTCTCAAACAATTATTGTTCCCCTCCATCTCTCCCAGTCCATCTCTCTCTAGCTGATGATGATGATGATGCCCAGATGATGAAAATGATGAGGATGTTGCCTAGATGATGGTGGTGGTGGTGACACCGGAATGATGATGACAATGATGATGCTCGGATGGTGATGGTGGTGGTGATGACACCGGAATGATGATGACAATGATGATGCTCGGATGGTGATGGTGGTGGTGGTGGTGATGATGATGCCCAGATGGTGATGATGATGATGATGATGATGATGTCTATAATGTCTGGATGGTGGTGGCGACAACGATGATGCACAGAGGGTGATTATGATGATGATGACGATGATGCCTGAATGGTGATGATGATGCATGGTACTAGTGACGATACTAATGATAATGATCAGGTGGTGGTGGTGGTGGTGGTGGTGGTGGTGACGCGCGGACAGTGATGATGATGTCGATGCCAAGATGGTAATGATGATGACGATGATGCCTGGATGATACAAGGTTCACCACATGTTCAGCATCCTCATCATCATACAATTAGGGGTGGGCATTGAGCCGAGTCGAGTCGAGGTGGGCCAAGCTCGGCTCGGCTTGTCCATGATGTACTCGAGTTCGCGCTCAAGCTCGAGCTCGGCCTCGAGCTCAACATTGATGCTTGGCTTGTTTGCCAAAGTTGTCGAGTCGAGCTAGTGGTTCGAGTCGAGTCGAGTTTACCTCGAGTCGAGCTCGAGCTTTTTCATATGTTAACCATTTGGGTTTTTGATCTTTTCACCAAAGAAGCCAATAGACTATCCAGTAGCCACTTCTTGAAGAGGACAGTTACGTTAGTTGTTTGTGCTAGTGATCTTTCCATAGAATCAGTCAGTAGAATATCAATGATATCATTACTGATCTTTCCATAGAATTAAGTTTGTAAAATATCAATGATATCATTACCTCATTTAGATCTGAGAAAAACATTGTTGATGGTACCTCAATTCATATTTAAGAAAAACATTGTATAAGTTTCACAATCCTAGTTATGAAATCATGACCGTGGATTTGATTAAGTAAAAAAAATCAACAATGGACACTCAGATTGGGCATTTATTTGTGATCTTACAATAAGTGGGGCCAGTAAGATGTCCTGGGTTAGATTGGGCATTTATTTGTGCTTGAGATCTTTCCATCAATTGGGCCCAAAAGTACATCCACTGGCTACATCTTGAATATGGATAGTCGAATTGAGGATTGATGCTTGTGCTACGTGCTAACCGAGTCGGGATTGACGAAAATCAATGGATAAAAAAAGGGGGTGAGTGCTAACCGAGTCGGGATTGACGAAAATCAATGGTCTTCTTCGCTCGGCGAGATCGATCGGGCAGGCCGCAGCAGGCAGGCAGCGTGCTGGTCGTGCGCCGGTGGTGGTGGTCCGGTGGATTGCTGCTGGTCAGGCGCCGAGTGGGCATGCGGCGGGTAGAGAAAGAGAAGAAAGGGAAAGCGGGTGCGTGCAGGCAGCGTGCTGGTCTTGTGGGAGTGTGGAGAAGACTGGTGGTGGGTGGTGGTGGTCCAGGCGGGCGGGCGGCTGGCAGCGGGTAGAGAAAGAGAAGAAAGGGAAAGGGAAAGGGAAAGGGGAAGGGTTGCGTGCGGTCGGGTAGGGTAGCTAGGGTTTCTTCACTTTTTTAAAGAAAAAAAAAAGTTAAAACTTACAACTTATATAATATAATATATATATATATATATATTAATATATAATATATAATATATTATTACTAATTGAGCCGAGTCGAGCTCGAGTTCGAACTTCGAGTCGAGTCGAGTTGAAATGCCCCCTGGTCGAACTCGGCTCGAACTCAACTCGAGCTACAAAATATAAGCTTGACTCGGCCTGAGTCAGCCATTCAAGCCAAGTCAATCCGAGCTGACTCGAGCCGAGTCGAGCGAGTTATTTGAGCTAGCTCGACTCGTGAACAGCCCTACCTACAATACGTTAATGAAATGATTTTCTCAAGATACTGACATCCAAACAACATTGTAAGAAAAGACAGGAAAAGAGACACCATCATCCAAACAGAATTGCCAGATAAAATCAGCTTATAGGAACTGATCTCCCAAAATATATGTTCCATAGATACGTTCTTCAGAAAAACATTTCAGGATTGTCATCCTAGCAGAAAAGCAAGTCAATTCTTTTGCACTTTATTTATATCAGCATTTAGTCTCTAAGATTCTCCAGCATAAGATTTGCAAGAAGGATAAGAATGAAGAAGTCGCGAATGATCTCAAATACAGCACTATTGCTAAAAGAGCCTGTCTTCTCCAGTCATAGTTCAGTTACTTTAGTGACAAGGTAAAGGCTAAATACTACGAAGAACTGGTAGAAAACATAAACTTTAGTTAGAAGATGTCCATCAGCATCCCTTCAATATGTATGTGCAGCCAGATCATTCCAATCCACCCTAACTTCCTAAGCGTATCATCTAGTTTCAAACCGACTTAAGAGGGCCCACTAGACCATGGAATGACTAGGACAGGGGGAAAACGGAGAACACCGCCTTACACAACTTCCTGTTATCAAGACATCTCTTTCTTGCTTCCCTTTCTAACTACCCTACTTTAGATAAAATAAAGACTAGGACTAGCTGAAAAATGTATGCACGCGCTAGCATGCAACAGCTTTTCAGCCAACTGACAAACATATGCGCGCTAGTGCATTTTACCAAAAATCCATTAATGCAAAGCAGATCCCCCCTTCACCCAGTGGTATGGTTAAAACCATATAGTAGTGGTACAAGATGCTTCTTTTTAATCACAATGGCTTTGATTTTGAATCACGAATCATACAATTAGAAAAAATGAAAAAAGGATAGTTGATAGCTACATGAATTCTCATTTGCATAATTGCCATCTCATGGCAGGGAAAAGAACTAAGCCAATTATTTAAATTCGAGGATTAAACGATATGAATTCACATACCTCATATGAGAAGTCAACATGCCCTGGTGTATCAATCAGATTTAAGCAATATGGCTCGTTATTAAATACATAACGCATTCGAGCTGCCTACAACAAGGATCAAGAAGCAATTAGTTGATAAATTTGTTTCCGAAACATTCTTTTAGTCATTGCCAATACAGACCAGGAAATCGATAATAAATTCAATAACGATGTACACTGATTTTTTTTCTTTTTTGAAGGAATCCTCAAGCATGATAAATGAAAATCGACTTAAAAACCAATGTTCAAAAAAGAAAAAAGAAAATCTACTCAAAGGTGAGGCTCTAGTTAAAATTGATGGTAAGAAGATTCCCAAAGGTTTTTTTTTTTCCTTGGCACTACAAAATGGAGAAATCAATGAGGATGTTTCCAAAAGAATTATATAGCTAGATGGATAACAATGTGCCTCTTGAGTCTTGTGCGATCATCGCATGCCTATGAAACTTAGGAAAATTATACAAGAGAGCTATTCAACTGGCAATGCTATATCGGTGTCGAATACAAATTTTCAGTAAATTGAATTACAAAGAAAAAGAAAATGATCAAAGCAAATGGTCTAACTCAAAAGTACATCGAACTAGTTTTAGAGATAAAAGATCTTCCTGCAATACTTTATTCGACACCAAGTTTTGAGAGATCAAGAATTTCTATCGCAGAACCATCTAAGATTGTTTTGAGCAATTTTCCCCCATTCATGTGATTGGAACTTTGGAGAGAGATACTTCACCTTCAATGCACCAGTCAAACCTCAACGTGGACAAGGGAGGAGGGTGGATGTCATGCAGGTAACCAGCAGTTGAACCTTTGCCAAGTAACCATGAGAATTCTTGTTTCAAGGTAGGGCATTTTACCAAGGGTGCAACCTTAGGATTGATTGGCGAAAAAGGACTTGTAAAGCCAACCCCAATAGCCAGGGCATTGCTAAGATCATGATGGGTGATGGTGATGTTGTTTCTCTTCTTCCTACCTCTCTTCATCCCAACCGAAATGGCTCAAATAACCCTAAATCTCCAAATGCCCAACCAAACACATTGCTTGCATCCTCTATTAATCAGGAAAACTTTCTAGAACCAAACACTACATCCCCATTCCTACATCCAATGTTTTCAATATCAGTATCAACGAATATATCGAACCCTCAGAATACGGAAACTTATCGGTTATTGCATGGGAAATATCGGGTGTATCGCGTAATGTTTCGTTGTTTTTGGGAAACATTGGGAAATTGGTCGAATTTTTGAATGAAACTTTAGGGGATGTTAAAAAAGACATCATTACACATTATGAAATTAAAAGATCACAAAAAACAAGTGTACATAATAAGTTTCCTTTGTATAAGGTCCTAAACTATGTGTTGTCTAACAAAAGTGATGTAATTATATTCAAAATCAATTTATATCATTTACAAAACTAATAGCAGTGGAAGGTTTGACGTAGGGGATGATTTTGTAAGGGTTTTTTTTTCCAGAAAACCCAAGTGTTGTTGTCAGTATCGATGTATTGACAATACTATGTTGATACATCATCGATACAATGCAATACATTGTGATACATCGTGATAATATCGTTGATATTCAAAAGTCCTGCAACTTCTTGCGGGTTTCATAGCATTGAGGTTAGAGTTGTACATGAGTCGAACTGAGTCGAGCTTGGCACGGCTCGACTCGACTCGGCTAGCAGCTAACCCCAGCACGAACTCAATTCAGTCCTCGAACCTGACTGGCCAGCTCGGCTCGGCTCGGTTCGGTCAGCAACTTGGGCCAGGTCGAGCTTGTTCGACATTTTCTCAAACACATGTAATGCATCTTCGATCTCTCACAGAATGCAAAACAGTAACAACACCTTACAGGTTTTTCATCAAACACTCAGAGAGCAGCATAAAAAACAAGATATGAGGGTAGTCCTATAGTGTAAAGTTTTTTTTTTTTAGTGATTTGTTTTACATCCATTCCTTCCTCGCCACCAGTTGATTTTGCGGAGAATGTACGCATTCGAAACAACACTTCGTTGAGTCATTTCATCAAACGCTTGGCGAGCGGCATTAAGATAAAAATAACCAAGTCACCGAGCCGATAGCCAATTCGATCCGAGTCGATTCAAGTTGAGGTTCAAGCTCGAGCAAGCTCAAACTCGGCTCGAAATTTTTTCAGGCTCCAAAAACTAGCTCGACTCAGTCCGAATCCAATTTCGAGCAGAGGCGAGTCGAGCTTTTCTGAGTCGAGTTGACCGAGCTAACTCAACTCATGTACAACTCTAGTTGAGGTGAGATATGAGATATCGATTTTTTTAAGATGAAGTGATATTATTAGGGCAGACAAAAAGAAAGAGAACAAAACAACAAGAAAACCAAAAAACAAAAACAACAAAAGAAAATTACAAACAAACTCCCCAGAAACAAAAACCCAAAAAAGGAGCTCAGATCGTCCACTATGAAATATACGAAAAGACCTGATTAAGAACCCTGGCAGTTGAAATGGTCTGTTTACAAAAGCAACAATTGTTTCTCTCCAACCAAATAGATCACAACAGGGCCAACAAAGCTAGTCGCCATCTAGAGCAGCCAACCCCCCCCCCCCCCCAAAAAAAAAAAAAAAGAAAAAAAACACAGAGTCATGCCACGGTCTAAAGATATAATCAATCAACCTAGGCATCAACCAGCGAACGCTCACTAATCGAAGGATACCATACCAAACCAAACCACTCTAGAGAAGCAGTGGATGAAGAGATGATCAACGGATTCCTCAACACTCGAACACAATTGTCACACATTAGGGAGGATCGTTGAGCGTTTTCGAAGATTATCCATGGTGAGAATAATATCTCAATATCACAAACATTGCCCACATCTACAAAAGGGGTCGATGACAAAAAAAACAAACCCTCATACCAAAATCCCTGTATTTAGATCTATAAATCCTAGAGCTAGATTTCTCATCATAAGTGCTTAAAAACCTAAAAAACTCAACTAGAGTCAAAAGTCCATTGAATCAAAGCTTTGGTTTAGTCTTGACCATGTCTTGAATATAGATACTCGAATAAGGATTAATATTAGAAAATATATATACTTTCAATTGTTAAAGTCAAGTCGTATCTTAGCGAGTTCCTTCGAGCTTTGTCAAGTTTTTTTTTTAATCAATCGAGTTGAGTTGACCCAAGTCTTCTTCAAGACTTTAACCAACTCGAGTTTTTGTTAACTCCTGGTGAAATCTAATAGAAAGTTTTTTAGAGTTTTTAAACTATGATCAACATAAATACATCCCACATTGAGCTACTAACCTACCAATTCGGCTAAGTCAAAACACCCCCATCCAAGGAAGGAGCAAATGTTCTAAGGTCCATGCACATTTCACTGGAAAGATGGCACTCAAAAGCGGGAATGATCGAACTGGTGATGAGAGAACAAACTATGGATCTCATGAAAAATATATATTTCTCAGTGCTGAGTTTGTTGAATTTTGTCTCAAGTCTTCAACTTAGCAAAAAACTTTTAAGGGATTTTGAGAGCCATCAACAAATTATAGTATAAATTACCTAATAAGCAATATGGCACAATACTACCAAACCCATGAATAAAGTAGTGACCAAAAACTGAACTAATCAACTGAGGTTATTAGGTACCTTGCTTTTGACGAAATCTAAGCTCAAGCATTGAATCATTGAGTAGTTCTAGCGTTACCATGCTTATGGGCTCTTTTGTATCACATTCTATAATTATGAGGTTTTCCATTGTATGAGCATAGGGATCCGTTGCCTTGCATGATGAAAGGTTGAAGCCATTTCCATCCCCTCACCAACTCTTTTCTTTGCTATTTCTTGTGCTCTCTTGTGTGTTTGGTTCATGTTTTTAATGTGGTGGAACTCAACAAATGCGCCATCTGATATGTTAAATTCCAAACTAGAATGAGCTTCCTTGAGTGCCAAGGAAGTCCAATCAATGGGAACCACTTGATGTCATTTATTCTTGTCACCTACATGGTAGCAAATTAGAGCAATCATGTTCACTTTCACATCTTATTCACGTATTAAGGCAGGCCAATGAATATTGCAAATTGAAAAGATTACAATAAGATAAATATTGGCATAATTTCAAGAAAATTTCCAAATCAATAAGTAAAAATTAAATTCAAAATAATCCGTCTAATGTAGTGAAACATTTGAAGGAGGACAAAACAATAACAATAACAAAAACAAAGGCATACCTGTAATTTGATTGTGATTCCCCTCTCTCTCTCTAGGTCCATGTTATCTAGAAACTGCTCTTTCATGTCCCTTTTGTGGACAGTTCCAGTCATTTGTAATAACTTATCCGCTAAAGTTGACTTCCCATGGTCTATGTGTGCAATAATGCAAAAATTTCTGATATTTGAAATAGGGACCTGTAGTTACGCGCAAATGAAAATGATATTTTTAGATTTGTGCACCAAAACAAGTGAGGGATAACTTTTTTTTTTCTTTTTTGAGAATGGAGTAAGAAATAACTTTTTATTTTCTTCTTGGTATTAACAAAAAAAGGCATTGTTGTCATACAGAATATCTATTTGTATCATGTTCAGGAGTAGGTGCATGTCTAGCAACAGTTAGTAAAAGGTACGAAGTATAAACGGCTGCTTGGTACACAAGGGGATAGGTCTGAATCATCCAACTAGTGGGCCACCTCATGGACGAGGAACAACCCAAAATTGTGCCAATTAGAAGTTCGTGATTATGCGATCCGTCACCCATTTCTGAGCAGTTGAAATAGTTCACATCAGGAAAACATCTACATAAATGGTTAAAAAACTCCTGGTTACTGCAATTTTTTAGCACTTGCCCATTGATGAAATGCCCTATCAATTGGTCTGTCCAGATTAACCAATATATTTGTAAATAATATCAAGCATAACCCACAGGGGTTGCAGATCTCGTGACCCAGGCTGTGTTTGGCCTACTAGAGTTTTTTTTTCGTAGTTTTATTGAGCATGTATCCGACTGGTCACGACACCAACATATGACTCACTTTTCATCGGTCAAATGAAACCTCGAATGAGTGATCATGCTGTCATATGAAAGCTTGTTGAATTATCTTTCCAAGATCACTCAATTTTGATGCATAACAAGGTAGATGCGGCTGATTTCATGAAGGTGCGCGAGGCCGGTTGCACAACCTAGCAGAATTGTGCCACCCAGAGGGATTGTGGACTGTCTTCAATATTTTCAAAATGACAAAATATTGACGGTCTGATATTATTTTAGTATACATTTCGCCCACCTATTGAACTGACTGGCCAGTTTTTTTGGGCGAGGCCACCAACACAATGGAACCCATCCCTGCCCACAACAAAATTTTGTGGGATCCATCCAATGGCCGCATGTGCCTGGGTTAAAGAAGCAGGTATCTGTGAGATTAGCAAAGGTCTGCAAGGTATTATCATCTTGTGCCATCAAATAACTGCCAAAAAATTATGTCTGAAGCAATTCAAACAAGAATTGCTAGTCCATTATAATGAAAACTTTAAAGAAAGCATGGATTGACTGAGAAGGAAAAAAACTTATGTTTCCGCAACGCAATCAAAACACCATCATCATCATCATCTGCGACTTATCCCAGCTAATTGGGGCCAGCTACATGAATTCCATTCCGCCATTCCACTCTATCAAGTACCATATCCTCATTCCCTAGCCCTTTTAGAGCCTTCAGCTTCAACGAACTTCTACAGAATCATAAGACAATTCTGCAGCGCAAAAATAGCATTTGGAATTGTGTTACCTTCGACAGACGCTGCTGGCCGACTTTGGCGGCGAATTCAGAGTCAGAGCTTTCTTTAGAGATCGCCGCCCCGGCAGTTTGGCAGAGAACGCCGTACCTCCTTCGACGCCGCGAGCTTCCATTCTCGAAGCGAGTAGAAGATATCGAGCGCTTGGAGAGGCGGGTGTTGGAAAGACGAGAGATTCTGAAAACCCTAGAATCTACGTTACGGTGATGGTGGAGAGAGTCTGCGGTTGAAATTGAAGAGAAGCGGCAGATGTTTGTAGCCATTCTCTCTTTCTTTCTTTTTTTCCCTTCGGATTACAGAGAGTGAGGAGAGCGGCCAGGCCACTCTCTATCCAATTCCAACTAAAGCCTCCACGTCCGTGCGCGCGTTTTGAGCCACATAAAAAAGGCGGGTTCGGTAATCCGTTTGGCCCCCACACGCTGAGGTTGATACGATCAGAGCCGTTCAACGGATGGGCCTTGCCGTTGAAATACAGCCCTTGCGCGTTCTTGAATAGAGATTATTGTCTGATTGATGTGGAGAGATTTGATACTCTGGCTGTTTATACCACTTGATCCGCAGGTGCTCGAATTTTGTACGCTCCACATAATTCAACTTAACCGAACAAAGTGTGGAATTCACTCTCGCCGAGTCAAAGTCCCAATATCAGATTCTTTGAATAATCCTAACCTCTCATTCATGGACGCTTGTTGGCAGAAATATGACCGTTGGATGTTTTCATGTGTAGACATCTGATAATTGACCACTAATGTGATAGTTAGATGACGAAATGAGTATGATTTTTTAGGTTAGGATACATTTGGGTTGAGATGTAATTTGAATTACTTGTAGTGGTTTGCTTGAATACATTCAGACCTATTTGCAGTAAGATGCATTGGGAATCTTGCGGTTTGATTTGTTTGCTTTTGAATAACCCAGATTGATTCTGTGAGAGGGCGAAATATATATTCTGGCTGAATAGTTCAACCCTTTGATTATAGAAAAGTTATGATGACTATTAATGTTCAAAGCAAAAGAGCAAAAAGCCAATTTGAAGGGCTGAATTACGACTTTCACGGTATAAACGGTTTTTATCATTTAAAAATATAATAGCAGGGACTGCCAATTGCTTGGGAAAGGCTTTTGCATTGCGAGAAATCTACCCCATCCATCCATTTTTCCTGCTCATTTTAGGAGATGAGTCTGGAAAAGAGACATATCTAACATTCAAGTGGGCCACATGAGAAGAAATGGATTAAGCGACCACTGTTGAAACATTCATATAGCTATATAAATTTTGTGCCAAACTAGGTTTTTTGTGTTTTCAATTCATCACTGGAAGAATGACCTTATTTGGATGTCATATAAAAATGAAGGTGGACTCTAGGGAGGTTTCAATAGCATGCATTTATTATCCCACTTTTTCCTCTCATGTGGCCCACGCTAGGTTCAGGATCCATCTCATTTTTGTCTAATGTCCTAGACTAAGCTGGTAAAATGGATGAACTGAGTAAATTTCTCACAAACATCATGGACGGCCCCACCTAGCTTCTTAGAGCAGGAACTTCCTGCGAGAGCCTTCCGCAGGCAATCCCTGTCCGAGTGCCAAAGTCTCAGCATGTCCTATTATAGTGGGTCGAAATGTATTGTAGCAAGCTTCTTGGTTATGTTCCACTTGGTCAACAATGGTGAATTGAGACATGTGTTGAGAATGACATAAATCACAATACCGAAACAATCAATTCTTTAATAGTGTAGTAAAATCACACTGGTCCGGGACTCGCAATCAATAAGAAAGAAGAAGAACAGTCTAATATGAAGATTTGAAATGGAAAATGCTATTTTCCATTCAAATGATTATCGTGAAGTTGACACAAAGAAGATAAGAGAAATGCATCGATATGAGTTTCAACTTACACAACGATGGAGTATGGGAGTTGATGGAATGGCCTCAGCCCTAATATTGAGTTTTTGGGTGCTAGAAAAAAGAGATAACGAAGGATGTAATGGATGGCACTATAGCCTATCTTAAATATAGAGAGTTTGTATATAATGAGAAGGATACTCATTAATGCCCACGTGGAATAGAGTTTGAAAAAGTAGCAAATGAGAGAGAGGGGGGGGGACACGTGCCAACCACAGATGTGTAAGTTGGGCCCATAGTGCAAAAAGACAAAAAAGGTCCATAACACAAAAAATACACTATAACCTCGTTACATCACTCTAATAAATATTAAGAAAGCTAATCATATAAAATACACTTTAACGTTTAACACTCTCCTTTAAATTAAATTTCTATAAATCATACCAAGCTTACTTATGAGAGAATTAAATGGACATCTAGAAAGTGATATTGTGAAGATGTCACCAATGTTGTGATTACTTTGAACCTCCAAAACTTCAATCAATCAATTGAGTACCTTTTCACAGATGATGTAATATTAAATTTCAATGTGCTTGGTTTTTGCGGGGCAAATTAGATTTGTTGCTAGCTTGAAAGCACTTTAATTGTCACTATAGATGATAATTGGTTTGTGAATTGGTGAAGAAATATCCTTGATCAACTGTCGCAGCCACATACATTCTTGTGCAGTAAATGTAGCCTCGCATGCCACTCATGTTGTAGAAAGGGACATCGAATCTTGTTTCTTGCTATACCATGAAATACATGTCAAGCTACATCAGAGAACATAACTTGATATAGACTTACAATCATCTGTGCCACTACCAAAACCAGCATCCAAAAAACTGATCAAATCAAGTCCAACTCCCTTACTAAACAAATGGCTCATGTCAATAGTAGAGTTCGCGTATTTTAAGATCCACTTAGCCACATCCTAATGCGGTTTACGGGGAGCTTGCTTGTAGCAACCACCAAGTCAAAATGAAAATGCAAATTCGGGTATCATAATGTTGATTGTTGAGTGTATAAGACCACACACTAGAGCCCGATAAGGACGAGGATCCGGAAGAAGCTTGCCTTCTTCATGCCCTGATTTTACATTTGCATCGAGAGGGGTGGGACATTGCCTGCTTTGATTCAAGCCAATTCTGCATACAATATTTTCCGCATACCCTTTTTTAGATATAAATATGCCATCTTTCATGGATCCCACTTTTAAGCCAAGGAAGTGATTAGGCTTGCCCTAGTCTTTCATCTCAAACTGAATGAAAAGCTCTGCTTAAAGCTTCACAATTTCTTTATCATCATCGTCGGTAACTACCGTGTCGTTTACATACAATAGAACAATCACATGCAATCTTCCCTCCCTAACAAACAAACTAGAGTTGGAATTCAAGGTGAAGTAACCACAAATTTGTAAGTAGAGTTGTACATGAGTCAAACCAAGTTGAACTTGGCACAACTCGACTCAGCTGGACCAGCAGCCAACCCCATCTTGAACTCAGGTTGACTCAGTCCTCGAGCATGATTGGCCAATTCAGCTCAGTTCAGTCAGCAAATTTGATTAAGTTTGAGCATTTAAATTTATTTTTAAAAAAAAAAAAAAAAAAAACTCGACTCAGCTCAAACCCAGCTTTGATCAAAGTCGAGTCAAGTTGATCGAGTTAACCGAGCTAACTTGGTTCGTGAACAACTCCAATGTTGCATAGTTTTCCCAAAGACGATGCTCATGATGGGCTAACCATTTAGACGGGTTATATGTTTAACAGACATAAAAAGGAATGATAGTTATTTATTCGTTGGACGTTAGTCTATAGTCCAACTTGCTAGACTCAAGACCTTGTTAAAGGAAAATAAAATACCATCATTGATGTCCAACAGGGGCACAACAATGCATATGTAAAATCCACTTTGACCACTGGAGTTGTAATCCCACGTCAAGCCTAAATCTCAAAAATTAGATCGAATCACATCTTAATTGGCCACAATAAGAGAAAATGGTTATAAGAGAGATGTTCACCCTTACTTTTAAGGCCAGACATGATGATTGCATGTAATTCACTTCAACCATTAGATGCCATGTTAAAACTCAGGCTCGAGGCCTAAAAGCCAAGCCCATGCGTGAATCAGATACATGAAGGGAGTGCTTGGGTCTTAAGTTACTTAAGATGAGCTACTTATGCCTCGAGTAGCTTATCTTAGTCTATACTTATTGAGCACATAGGTATGTTGTTTACCAAGCATACTTATAAGCTTATTTTCTCTTTTCTCTTCCGATGCTTGTCTTCAACAAATTACGGAAAGTATAAAAGCTAAAAAAAAGTTAACTAAAGTAATTAAGTGATTTAAGTCAAAAAATTACTTATAATTAATTATAAACTAAACTTATTCATCTAAAACAAGTTACTTATATACTACTATAAGTAGAAAAAGTACATTATTTGGTGGTATCCAAACAAGCCTTAAGTGAAACAATTTAGTGGGATTCGGATTCATGGATATCTCAGTTTGAGAAATAAGAGGATCAAACTATTTCTTTTGACTCTTTGTCAAAATTAATAAATGCGTCTGTACACTATTCCCAATAGTGTGGTCCACCTGCTAACGGATGGGGTTGAGCCTAACATGGGTGACACACTTGATGGGTTGGGTAGACTTCATACAAACACCATGGTAGGGCCTACTCAGGCTGCCACCCATTTTCCAAAGTGAGATTAAACAACTCCTCTCATATTTATTTATTAACATTAATTAATCTTTAATTTATAAACTAGTTTGAAGTCCAACTGGCCGGACTTAAGAGTCTTTTATATAAATATATCAAATAAAAGCTGTTGAGCATAGACGCAACCCTATAATCTCTCCATCTTCTCTGTTGGTCTGATATTTATAGAGATGTTATAAAGCCGTCCATCACAACCTAAAAACTCATAGAAACCTGCACAACCCTTTTGAAAATGGGTCATGCTTAGATGGCTAATTGATAGAGAGACTCTCTTTCAACATTGAGATTAAGTCTGTGTCAACAAAAATCACATTTCAAGCTTATATTCTCAGCGTGAGTGAGAAATATCCCTTTTCTTCCTTTTCTTTTGTTATTTAAGTCTGTGGTTATGCTACAGTTTTCCCCCCTCTTATAATGACCGATTCATATATTTTAAATTAAAGTGGGGGCCACCTGATATTGCACGAAGATGCCCACGTGCACTTACCCATTTTTTTAAGACCACGTCATATCGGGGCTTTTGATCGAATGGTCCTATAATTTAACGGTCGAGATCTCCCAATCTCCCATGCGATCATGTCAGCGCTATCCATGGCCGGCCCATCACACTGAGTGTTTTGGACCACTAAACCATGGGACCCACGTCCACCTAACCAGATCATCCCCGAATCCTACAGATCTTCTCCTATCACTGTCATAGCTAGTCAACTCTCCTACCAATCCATCATTGTCCATCGCCAATTTTAAATGGCCCTAACTGTTAAACCTCGCACATGGCATGGTTAAGCCGCAATCCAGACCGTCCAAAACGCCAACTCAACTGTAGATGGATTTAAGCAAAAAGTTCATTGGGAATATGATACAAACTATCCCATTATCCCATTGAAATTTAGACCACTCGCTACTTTACATTTAACCATCCATTCAATAACCATCAAATAAATAATCACGATTTTTTGGTCCGTGTGATTTTATAGATGTGTTCCATCCACATCATGCCCCACAATTTGGATGGTCTGGATTGCCACACACATTGCTAGGTGTACGGAGGTAAGAAGGTGGTATATGAGTATGATTCAGTGGGCTAAGTGTATGGAACCTTTTGATGCACATACTTTTATTGGGACTCGTTGGCTCCACATTACCTATCATATCCGACCCTCAATTAGGTCCAATGCACTCTTCGTAATTAAATCCAATGCACTCTTCATAGGCTGCCCTGAGAGATTCACACCGATCAGATGAACCAAACCATCAAGTTAGTGGCATGCAAAATGGACGTGGAAGATTATTAGCGAAAGATGGGCCCAATCATGCATGTTTAAAACCAGTGAGTGACTGAACTTGGTGTATACCGTACTCTAGGACCCACCACGATGTATGGGTTTTATATCTAAGTTGTCCATTCTTTTTTGCCACCTTACTTAGTGAGAAAAAATTGAAGTAGATCCAAATCTATGTGAACCACATTGAAGGAAGCAATGGTGATGGAACGCTTCTCATTAAAAGCTTCATGGGCCACAAAATTTTTAGATCAAAGTGATATTTATGTTTTCCTTTTATCTAGGTCCATTTCGTCTTAATTATCAACGGGTTATTCGGAAAATAAGCATGGCCATTAAGAACGACGTACCCTATCTATCTCATATAGGTCATGGCAGGTTTGTTTAACCAGTTGGGAAGCTACTTCTCTTACAAGGTATAGAGCATTTAAGTTCTTTGGTGATGCCCTTCAGTTTAAGATCAAACTGAGTTTTCCCTTCATCAAGGTTCTAGTGACTTAATCAATGAGTTACACGGAGAGTAAATATCAAGTGTGGCCCTAAAGCTTTTGATGATAAGCGTTGGATTACCACTATTTCCTTTGGCATTGTCTACCTGAGATTTGTTTTTTAGTATTTTTTTTTAATCACTTTTTACCTCATCCTAAAATGAGTTGGAAAAATGGGTGAACAACTTGGATATAAAACACATACTTTAAATTGGCGCCAATCCATTGAACTGGGTTGTTACTTATCCTACTAACTCACATTAAATTGGATGTAGATTGCTTGGTGACTATGCTGCTACGACCTCATAGTAAACCCACATTGCGGGAATTGATTGGGTTACTTTATGTGGTGCTGATTGAGTACTGCCTCCACTAAGACCTAGCTAGCTATTTTGAATGATAATTTTATGGTATGAGCTTAAAAATGAGATAGATGGAGCCTCATAAGAAGCAATGGAATTAAACTCATACCGCTGAAAACTTTACAGGCTTTACCGTCATTTTTATTTGTCATCTAACTTATTTATAAGGCTACTGTTGGGGGCCGTTGCACAAAACCTTAGGATCTAGCTTCCCAAAAACACCAGAATTATGAGATAATAAAGCAATAAAATAAATCAAAGCATAAACCACACAACATAATAATTTTTTACGTAGAAAACCCTCAAATAGGTAAAAACTACGGCACCTCGTCCAGATCAACAATTCATTATGAAGTGGAACATTACAACCGATCACAAGCACACACCGCTTGAATCAAACCTTCATCACTCACGCAAGAGTGGATAAACAATAAGAGAATAAAGAAAAACAGAGAGATCCAATCGATTACGATGACGTATAAGCGCTGAGATGTCGAGTGCACAGTAAATCACCTCTACGAGCAAAACCAATCTTCCACAAGTTTTTTTTCGCTCTTTTTATCTCTCTCTCACACCTTTGATAGCCCTAAACCCTTTAGCAATTCCTTACAAAGCTTTAGGAAACTCTCTTGCATACCATATAATAGCCCTAGTGACCCCTATTTATAATTTAGGCAATTTCCTTCCGCACCTCTTGCAGAACTGTCTCAAAATTACGCAGTTCGGACAAAATTCGAATATGACTCTACGTAACCTCGATTGGTCGAGCAGGGTCCTCGACCGGTCGAGGAGCACGGAGTCCCAAAATCAATTGCTCGCTGGACTTTGAGTCGAGCGCCGCTCGATTGGTCAAGCACCACTCTCGACCGATCGAGCGAGGCACTCAATCAGTCGAGCTCGATGAGAATTTCCCATCAAATTTTCCCCCTTTTCGACTTAAGAGGAATTCACCTTCTTCAAGCCAACCAGGTTTTTACAAACCTCAAACTCGCCATTGAGTAGAATCTTAGTCATCATGTTTGACCTATTATCGTCCTTGTGGACCTTCTCAAGCTGTAACACCTTTTGTTCAAAAATATCATTGATCCAGTTATATCGAATCTTTATATGCTTCGACTTGGAATGCTGACTTAGATTCTTGCTCGAGTGTATAGTACTTTGACTATCGCAATAAACCATGTGTTGCTCCTGCTTCAGACTAAGTTCCTGTAGGAACCTCTTCAACCAAAACATCTCTTTACATGCATCTATGATTGCACCGCTCGACTGGTCAAGCACCACCCTCGACCGGTCGAGCGAGGCACTCAATCAGTTGAGCTCGATGAGAAAATTCCCATCAAATCTCTCCCCTTTTCGACTCAAGAGGAATTCACCTTCTTCAAGCCAACCAGGTTTTTACAAACCTCAAACTCGCTATTGAGTAGAGTCTTAATCATCATGTCTGACTTATTATCGTCCGTGTGGACCTTCTCAAGCTATAACACTTTCTGTTCAAAAGTATCATTGATCCAGTTATATCGAATCTCTATATGCTTCGACTTGGAATGCTGACTTGGATTCTTGCTCGAGTGTATAGTACTTTGACTATTGCAGTAAACCATGTGTTGCTCCTGCTTCAGGCTAAGTTCCTATAGGAACCTCTTCATCCAAAACATCGTCGACAATGCTATGTACTTTGACTATCGCAATACATACATTTGTGACTGCAATGTATTCGGCCTCTGTCGTCGACAATGCTACAACCTTCTGTAGCTTGCTCTACCAAGAGACCGCTCTCCCTGCAAATGTGAATGTGAACTTCGATGTAGACTTCCTAAAGTCCATGTCACTTGCCATATATGCATTTGTGTAGCCGTCTAACATATATTTTCCGTCATCATAGCATAGGCTCAACCTAGATGAGCCTCTTAGATACCGCAGTATCCATTTCAATGCTGCCCAATGTTATTTATCATTATTAGCAAGATACTGGCTGACAACACCAACCGCATATACTATGTCTGCCTTCGTCTTGTGACATTGTCTGTCGCTCAATCTGAAGTGACCATCCAGTGAAGTGCTGACCGGCTTCGCTGCATTCATACTAAACCGCTCTAGAACATTCTTAATATACTGCTCTCATGACAACCAAAGCTTTCTACTGCTTCTGTCATGAGTTATATCCATTTATAGGATTTGTTTAGCCAGGCCCAAGTCTTTCATAACGAACGACTTGCCCAACTCCTGTTTCAACCTGTCAATCTTCTTGATGTCTTTACCCATGATGAGCATGTCATCAATATATAATAGCAAAACTAAAAAATCATTATCTGAGAACTTGCGCATGAATATACAGCGGTCCGACTCCGTTCTGTCATATTCATGCTTTAACATGAACGAGTCGAACTTCTTGTGTCATTGCCTTGGAGCTTGTTTCAACCCATACAAGCTCTTCCTTAGCCTACACACCATATGCTCTTTGCCATTGATTTCGAACTCTTCTAGTTCATACATGTAGATCTCTTCTTCCAGGTCACTATGGAGAAAGACAATTTTAACATCTAACTGCTCCATCTCCAGATTCATGATAGCCGCCAACCTAAGTAACACCCGTATGGATGTCATCTTCACCACTGGTGAGAATATCTCCTCGAAGTTTATACATTTCCTTTGACCGAACCCTTTCACTACAAGTCTGGCCTTGAACCTTGTTTGTGAATTCTTCTGCTAAATCTTATCTATGAACACCTACTTGTTGCTCAAAGCTTTCTTGCCCTTAGGCAATTTCACTATATCATATGTGTGGTTCTTATGCAATGATTCCATTTCTTATTGCATAGCTTTCAACCACTCCCCCATCAGTAAGCATAATGTACTCATGCGGCGAGTACCTCTTGGACGGTTGTCTGTCCCTAGATGACCTCCTTACTTGCCGCTCAACAGGTGGATCAAGTGGGGGCTACTCTCACGGTCCATCTTTTATAGAAACTCCATCGTCCTTTGCACCTTGTTGTACTCCCCCGTCATCAGATACCACGAGAGGAATAACCGGATCTATATCCTCTAGCTCTCCTAAACTAGGTTGCGTCTTTTCTAACTTACAAATGTATTAAATACACTGATCTTCAAAAGAAAACCACATCTCTGCTCCTGACGAGCTTCTTCTCAGTCGGATCCTACAATCTGTAGCTGAACTTTTCATCACCGTACCCCAAGAACACACATTGTCTGATCTTCATATCGAGCTCAAACCTCTCATCCTTTGGTACGTGAACGGATGCCCTGCATCCAAACACCCTGAGATGACTGTACGATGGATCTTGTCCAGTCCACACATTCTCGGGTACTTCATTTAACGGGGCTAATGGAGACCTGTTTATCAAATACACTGCCGTGTGTATTGCTTCTCCCCAGAACGTCTTGGGCAACTTCGCATGGGATAACATGCATCTGATTCTCTCTACAATGATGCGATTCATTCTCTCAACCACACCATTATGCTGGGGGGCCTTGGGAACTGTCTGTTCATGCTACATACCCAAAGATTTGCAATACTCATGAAAGTCACCGATGAATTCGTCACCATTGTCAGTGCGGATGCACTTCAATGATCTACCTGTCTCTTTCTCGACCATAACATGAAACAATTAAAACACACCGAAGACCTCATCCTATAATTTCAAAGCATAAACCCAAACCCTCCTAGATGCATCATCTATAAAAGTTACAAAATACAATGTATCACCTAAGATTTTTGTTATCATAGGATCACAAACATCAAAATAAACCAATTCTAATGCATACACTTTATTTACATGAGAAGCAGCCTTAACAAATGAAGCTCTATGTTGTTTTTCTGATAAACAATCAATACAGGTTTTGAGAAGTATATCCGTCATGTCTGGAAGGAGCCACTTCCTCGCAGTAGCTGAAGCCCTTTTCACCCATGTGGCTTAAACGCCTGTGCCACATGTCAATAGTTGAATCTTCCACTGTGTTCAACCCACCCTTGCACACACTGATACTTGCCTTGTAAAAGGTGCAACACTTTTTTTCTCTGGTTGCAATCAATGAACCTTTGATGAGCTTCCAGTGCCCACCAACAAATCGACTTTTATAGCCATCATCATCCAACATTCCCGTCGACATCAAGTTGAGGCAAATGTCTGGAATGTGCCTCACATCCTTGAGAACCAATATGCAGCCCACATCGGTCTTCAGACAGATATCATCGACCCCTACGTTTTTCGATACGGCAGAATTTCTCATCTTCACGGTCTCATAGTCATCTGACTTGTAGCTTGTGAAGAAGTCCATGCGTGGAGTCGCATGAAGCGAGACTCTCGAGTCTATTACCCAGTCGGTGTCCTAACTCGTAGCAGTGAGACAAACATCATGATCTGCTAAAATAATAACTACAACGTCGCAATTTGAAGCGACTGCAGTGGAATCTAATTCATCTTCCTTCTATTTTCTTTTTCCTTTCTTGTCATTCTTCTTCTTATGTCATTCATGCTTGTAGTGGCCCTTTTTGCCACAATTCAAGCATTCAACATCCTTTTTGGTACTTGACTTGTCTCTTGATTTATCTCGGGCCTTCCCGCCCCTTCTATTTTTCCCTCTTCTTCGTTCTCGTGTCACAAGGGCATTTTGCTGGGACCCCCGAGACTTTCTCTTTGTCTCCTCATTGAAGAGACAACTAGTTACATGTTCCATAGACATCTTTCCATCTGACACGAAGTTACTTAGAGACACCACCAATGTCTCCCAACTATCAGGCAATGAGCTAAGCAATAACAAAGCCTGTAATTCATCGTCTAGGACTATCTTCATAGCGAAGAGCTAATTCAATATATTACTAACCTCATTCATTTGCTCAGCCACAGAACCACCATCTTTGAACTTGAGATTCGTAAGTCGTCTTATCAGAAAAATCTTATTGTCAGCTGTCTTCCTCTCATATAGCCCTTGTAGTTTCAGTCATAGGCTAGCGGTTGAGGTTTCCGTAGACACATGGTGGAATATGGAATCGTCCAGCCATTGTCTAATAAACCCTACCGCCTTCAGGTCCATCTTCTTCTAATCATAATTTGACATATCTTTTGACTTTGCTGATATGCCTTGAATTGAAGAATATAAGTCCTCGCAATAAAGCAAGTCCTTCATCTTAGCCTTCCATATGGATCAGTTAGAACCATTGAGATTGATCATCATTGATGAGCCACCTTCCATAATTCAAAACTGATCCCACTCCATTCAACCAACCTAAATGCCCAGATACCACTTTGTTGGGGGCCATTGCATAAAACCTTAGGATATGGCCTCCTAAAAATACCAGAATTATGGGATAATAAAAGCAATGAAATAAATCAAAGCACAAACCACACAACACAAAAGATTTATACGTGGAAAACCCTTAAAGAGGTAGAAACCACAGGACCTTGTCCGGATCAACAATCCACTATGAAGTAGAACGTTACAATCGATCACAAGCACACACAGCTTGGATCAAACCTTCTTCACTCACGCAATAGTGGATAAACAATAAGAGAATAAAGAAAAACAGAGAGATCTAACCGATTACGAGGACGTAGAAGCGCTGAGATGTCGAGTGCACAGTAGATTACCTCTACGAGTAGAACCTCCCTTTCACAAGCTTCTTCTATCTCTTTTTCTCTCTCTTTCTCACACCTTTGATAGCCTTAAACCCTTTAACAAACTCTTGCAAAGCTTTAGGAAACTCTCTTGCATACCCTATAACAGCCATATGGACCCCTATTTATAGTTTAGACAACTTCTTTCCGCACCTATTGCAAAACCGCCTTTATGTAGTCCGCATAAAATCCGGACATGATTCTGCGTAACCTCGACTGGTCGAGCAGGGTCCTCAACTGGTCGAGCGGACCCTCAACTGGTCAAGTAGACTCTTCGACTGGTCGAGCAGCACAGAGTTCCAAAACTAATTGCTCGTTGAACTCTAAGTCGAGTGCCACTCGACTGGTCGAGCACCACCCTCGACCGGTCGAGCGAGGCACTCAACTGGTCAAGCCTGAGGAGATCCATTAGTTACATAGTTACAAATACATATGAAGAGAGCATAAATATAGGTTAATATAAAACTATTGTAGCCCTAATAAGTTTTTGACATTAATCTTTTAAATGTCATTGCTTATTATAACGTGGTCTACTTCAGTCTTCAATCTACTTCCTTTTTAAGCTCATTCCCTAAGGTGTTAGGTCAAAATGGATGGACAACAGTGTAGATAAAATATATACATCATCGGCTTCCCAGAGCCTGGGTTAGTACCCAGTCCGCTCCAACCTGCTGATGTTAGAAGTGGGCCGACGTGTCCACTAAACGGGCTAAAATGCGGAAATCACTGTCCGTAAAATTAGATTGGTGGAACGATCCTAACTTCTGGTTTCTGGATAGTGGTCTGCTGAAACAGGAGCATTGGGCACTTTTCATTTGTTAACCGTCCAAATAAGTGTCCACTAATCCCGTCGATAATCAAATAATTATTCATCTAGATGGACCACAACATGGAAAATCCACCATGTATTGCAATCTCTACGAATTTTTCAGTTCATCCATCGCACCATGTTGCCTTCCAATTCGTGGGTGCATCACATCTTACTGCTGGATCTGTTTTCATCGCGACCATCATTCTGAAACTCCAACGAATCCAATATCCATCTCACATTACTGAACAAAAAGAAAATTTGCTGATCTATACAATGGACGGTCTTGATCCACCCCCCTTTAAACCACATGGAAGGTAGGGGTCGACGAACGTCCATCACGATCCAGCGCAGTGGAAAAGAAAACCCTCCCAAATCATCCCTGTCCCACCTCAGCCCAAACACATAACGGAAGACACTGCCCCTTCTCCCCCGCCCTCTCCGTTTAGAAAAAAAAAAAAAGGAAAACAAAAGCAAAAAATCGAAAGCCCAAACACATACATATATAATAATATTACGAAGAAAACAGAAAACGATGCTTCCCCACTCTCATTCTCCATCGTATCCCTAAAGGCCTCTACAAAACAAACGGCCATGGGCAGCAGCGCTACGGAAGAACTGCAGGAGGAGCAGCTCGCGATTCTGGGAAAAACCCTAAAAGAAGGTGAGCGCATTTTAGCACCGACCCGGAGACCAGACGGCACTCTCCGCAAGCCTATAAGAATCCGGGCGGGCTACTTCCCCCAAGATGAGGTTGCAATCTACCAATCAAAAGGCGCTCTGGTAATACCTCATCTCTCTCTCTCCCTCTCTCTGTGTGTGTCTATCTCTGGGGTTTTGCAGCTGACGGTATCTTGATTTGGCTGTGCAGCTAAGAAAAGGCAGCTCTCCGGAAGTGCCGCCCGGATACGATCCCGTCTTGGATGCGAAGCCAAAGACTAAGTCGGCGAAGAGGAATGAGAGGAAGAAGGAGAAGAAGCAACAGGTGTTTTCTTGATTCTTTCTTTCTTTTGCTTTTTTTTTTTTTTTTTTCATTCGCTTCGTCCCTTTTCTTTTAGTGTGTTTTGCAAGAACTGTTACTGGTCGTTATGATCACCTTTCTTCTTTGCTGCCAAACCCTAGAAGTGTTGGACTATCAGGGTTACTCCTATACAGAGGGTTTATGTTCAGTTGCTCATGTTGGTGGTTTATTGAGAATTGGGTTTGTAGATAAAGTTTAGGATTCTTGGTGTTATGCAGGGTGGAGTTTCAGAAGTTCGAATGGGGAGTGTTTAACTAATTATTTATTTTTATTTTTTATTTTGTGCTTAGTCATCTAATCAAACAGACCTGTGCTTTTGCCAATCTTTTTCCATGAAATTCAACTGATGCAGTGATCTCTACTTGGGTTTGATCCTACTGTGATGTTGTAACAGGCGGATTAGTTCCCCCCCCCCCCCCCCCCCCCCCCCCCCCTGGTTTTTGTATACATGCTTATGCACGTAGAGGTTCTGGGGGTGTATTAGGTGTTTGTAACAAACTCATGGATAGACTAGGCTGAAATATGGTCCCAGTTTAGTGGGAGAAGCCCAACCTTGATAGAGTAGACTAAAATACGGTCCTAGTTTAGTGGGAAAGCCCAAACTTTTGCGCAATTGGATTTTCAAGGCATATAACATGTCTGGAGAGACGGGGATGCATGTGAAAGTTCACATACATCATTTGCGTGTAGCCATTTCTTGCACATGTTCAAGAGACATGCCATGTTAGCAGGAAAGGGAGGGTTACCCATGAAACTTCACATTCTATCCTATGTGTGCGATCATTTCTTAGACACGCTGTTCAACACTACTTCATGCTTGGATCCTCAAAACTCTGATTTTTATTGTTGCAAGCAGAGATGATTTTACAAGGAAGGCGAACCCTTTTTTTAATTATTTTAATGGTGGGTTCTTGATTGCTTGAATGTGACCAAAACTCACCTCAAACGATCCTTGGGTTGATGGTGGGTTTTGTATCTTAGACTTTCCTAACCTATAAACCCAATTACAACACAAAGAAACAGGACTTGGATTTCCGGTGCTGCCTTGGGCTACATGGCAAAAGTTCATATACACAATATGCATGTTGTAATTACTTGCACATGTTCAAGACATATGGTACGTTGGCAGGAAAGGCAGGGCTACAAGTGAAAGTTCACATATGTCCTATGTATATGATCATTTCCGACACATACTATTCAACACAAATTCAGGCTTGAATATTCAAAATTCTAAATTTTACTGCTATATGTAGAGATGATTTTACAAAGAAAGCAAACCCCTTTTTATGGTGGTTTCTTGAGTACTCAAATACAAACAGAACTCACCTTAGTTGATCCCTAGGTTGATGGTCAGTTTGTATCTTGGACTCTCCTATCCTGTAAAGCCGAATATGACACAGAAACAAGAGGACTTGGATTTCCAGTGTTGTTGTTGGCTGTTACAAGCTGCATAACAGGTGATGCATGTCAAAAATTTCAACTTTGGAGGGTTGTTGCCACCTCTCTGATCGTTCCCCCTGCCTCTCTCTCTCTCTCTCTCTACAGGCTTAATGACGCAGGACAATTAACCACTTGCTTTAAAAGCTCGAACTGATAGAGCATGGAGAATTAATCATTTTATTTCATAGCCCAGGCCTCACATCTCATGGGTTAGGACCTCAGCCGAACCCCCCTCGTGAGTCCCAAATCACATGGGTACCGCCTCACACGAGCCACCCGCCTCACATGGGCCGCCCACCCCGAGTGTGCCCCTGCATCCCACAGGCAACCCCACTCGAGCCCAGTGTGAAAATGTCCTTACATTACTTAAGATGCCGTTGGAAGTGATATGGATTGCATCTGCGTGTTTCCTCAAATTTAGGCGATGCTTGGACTGCCTATTTCAGAATTCATGTCGTGGAGGATGTGTTGCGTCTTGGTGTTGTTGCCAGTGACACATCCTGTCTCGATAGGTCCTATCACAGGCCCTGGCATGCTGTGATATGTGCTAGGATGCTTTTTTATGCTCTTTTTCCTTCTTTCATTTGTGCACTTAATACGTGGACATCCTTTGTGTGCTTTTGAATCACTGGTTTGACTATAGGCATTGTGGAAGATGGAATGGAGGGCTGGCTTTGCACCTCAGAGGCTATTTTTGTGTCAGACTGAAGATTTGGCCATCAAGGAAGCTTTTGATGCTCAAACTTGTTACTCATGTTTGTATTGTTCTCGGAGGTGTTGTCCTTGATGTACTACCGAACCATTAGATTGACGATCTGAGCAATGCTGGGTAAGGTGCTATCTATTTGCTGCTATGGAGTTATTGGGGGGTAGCTTGATGTGTTCTAGTCATTTTGGAGGCCCCAGAGCATTGTTTGTTATTTTTCACAGTCAACACATGCAAAGTGAAAAGTATCTCTGATATTTTGAAAATTAGAGAGAGTCCTTTTTTTTTTTTTTTTTTTTTCCAGGAAATGATCTCGACTCAATAGTATCCTAATCTTCTCAAAATATATCAAAATGCCAGTATATCATGATGATATCCTGATATTTCCTGATAATATCATGATAAATCCTGATATCGAGCTCAAGAATCATCTTGATTTCCCTGACTTTGTTTCTTACTATTTACTTGTGTATGTTCTTATATCTTATTTTTTGAGGTATTAAAGTGATTTTTCTAATAAAGAGGAATTTTCAAACAAGAAGAGATTTACAATAGAGGGAAAGACTCCCCATAATAGCTTGGGACTGGATCCATTGCTCAAACAGAACATCAAATTTACATTGCCCAATGGTAGTGGACAAAATAAGAGAAACAAACTGCTTGCATGTTCTTACTTCCTCCATCCAATTTACCAAAATAGAAGGATATTCGTTTGAGGAGGCTGCACATCTAATCATGTTGTGTCAACCACCCATGATAACTGTAGAAGGTGCTTGCATTTAAAGGTGTCAATGGGTTACGACAGCTTGTCAGGTCTTTAGACCTTGCTTCGTCATGGGTTGGGCTCAGGTGTAGACTCCTAGGTCTGTTGGGTTGGGTTAACAAGTTCGGACCCAATTAGTAACTAGGATGGGCACATGTCAAGATCAGTGTATTAAATAGCGTGCTAGCGTAGCGTGTAGCGTAAGCTACGTAGCGTAGCGTACAAAAAACGCTACGTAGTGTATAAAATAGCATAAAAAAAAGAAAAAAAATTGGGAAAAAAAAGAAGAAAAAAAACATACTTTTTTTTTTTTCCTTTTCTGCTTTTTCTTCTTCTTCTTCTTCTTCTCTCCTCCTCCTTCTTCTTCTTCTTCCTCTTCTCTCTTCTTCTTCTTCTCGCCCTGCTGCGGCTGCGGCTGCGGCCCGGCCTCCTCCTCCTCCTCCTCCTCCTCCTCTCTCTCTCTCTCTCTCTCTCTCTCTCTCTCTCTCCCACCCTCTTCTTTCCCTTTTTTTCTTTTCGGTTTCCCTCTCTCGCTTTTTTCTTTTGAAATCGGAAGCGGTTTGACTGGTGTAGTATAACTGCTGTAGGTACGTGTCATGCTAAGACGATCGTTGACACTCCTCGAGCTCCGAGTTGTACGAACGGTTCAAAGGAGATCAAAGTTACATGGGCTCCACAGCGATGTATTTATTATATCTACACCGTTCATCTATTTTTAAATATCATTTTAGAGCATTAGCCAAAAAATGAATTGTATCCAAAGATCGTCTGGACCACACCAAAAATAGCAGCGAGATGATGATTTTTCACCGTTAAAAAATTCGTAGGCCCACCATAACGTTTATTTTCCATCCAATCTGTTCAAAAGGTCAAAAAGACTTGAATGAAGAGTCAAAATAAATTTCATATTGATCCAGAAGTTCTGTGATCCCAAAAAGGGTTTCAATGGTAGACTTTCAATCCCCCACCGCTTTTTGCAGTGTGGTCCACTTGATAATTAGATCTGTATTATTTTTCATGTCAAGCCTTAAGACGAGCTCTTCAAATGAATAGACGGTTTAGATATAACACATACCTCATGATCAGACCCACAGGACTTGCTTGCGTCAAATGAATGGACTGGTACGCGTGCACAATTTAATAAAATGTACACGTGCAACATGGGCCCCACCATATTGTATGTATTTTATCCATGCCGTCCATCCATTTTGCCACATCATTTTAGATTTTGATTCAAAAAATTAGTAAGATCCAAATCTCAGGTGGACCACAACATAGGAAACCGTGGTTATAAAATGCTCACCATTAAAAATTTCTTAGGGTCCACTGTAATGTTTATTTTCCATCTAACCTATTAATAGGGTCACACTAACGTGGATGAAGGGAAAACACACATGTCAGCTTGATCTAAAACTTTTGTAGCCCCGATAAATTTTTAATGATAGTCGTTTAATTATCATTGTTTCTTATGGTGCAGTCCACCTGACCTTTGGATCTGCCTCATTTTTGGGCTCATTCCCGAAAATTATTTGGCAAAATGGATAGACGGTGTGGATATAACACATTCATCACGAGTGGGGTCCGAAAAACTTTGACACTCGTGTGCTACACTTCACAATCTGAGTCCTACCTAATTTGGGCCCTTAAAAAATTGTACACGAGACATGTATTAACTTAAAATTTACCAATTAAATTACGAATTGTAATTGCTAACTCAAAATGCCAAAATATTTTATTTTTTCTTACTATTTAATATTTATCATATATATATATAAATTAAAAAATAGAAGTATTGTGTAGCTTACGCTACACGCTACGCTATTTCGCTACACGCTACGGAGGGTTGAACGCTACGCAACACGCTACCGCTATTTAAAACACTGGTCAAGATCATTGGTCTCTGTCAGTTTGGTTGAGCCTGCCCGGGTCTGACCTGACCATGCTAATAATAGTATATTAGTGGTATAGAATATATCATACATATGTATGTATTGTCAATTGTGTACCACTACTATACATGTAGAAAATGCTAGATGCACTGGGCTCAGACTTGGGCACAACGAACTTTTAATTAGGCTGGGCTTGGGCCTAAAAAAATTGGCCAATTTTGGGCTAGGACTTGGGATTAGGCTCGGGCTCAGGCATTTATTTTCCAGTTTGCTTGGGCTGACCTTGATGTAGCCCAAGTCCGACCTATTGACATTATTCTGTGCATCTGCTGTAGCTCCTGCAATCCGATCTACAAAGATCTAATCTTTGCCTTGTTGGAATCCTCATTCCCAATGGTCTCGCTTAGATCCTGACTATTCCTCCCCTCTTGTCTTGAATTAGCAATCCCAACAGGGTCCAAGGTACCCCACCATTCCTGATATTTGAGCTCTCAATTTCTCAGAGGTGATGGTCTGACAGAACGCAGGAGATAGTACCTTGATTGTGCCCTTACAGTTTTTAATGACCTCCATTCAATCTCTTCTACGATCAACTTGCTCCATGCTGGCAAACACTTTGAAGCCAACGCCCAAGAAATGATTGTTCCCAGACTCTTCCAAGAACAATCGTGGTGCATCCGATCTTTTCCTGAGAAGCACAATTGTTTCCAAATCAGCCCTGGCACTGCAGTAAGAGTTGGCTTCCAAAGAATTCTTGTGTTTGGGAATTTATATCCAACATCTAATGCCTCTTAACAAGTTTTCAATGGAAGAGGGCATTGACCAACCTATCTCAAACATGTTAAGTACCAGTGTACCACCCAATCTCATCAGTGAAAGGGCATAGAAAGGTGTCATTGATAGATTTGCTGTTCTTAGGCATAAATGGTAGCCGGTATTAATAATTTTTTCTTCCATTAAAAAATAAAAAGCAAGCTTGTTGTGTATTTTCCCGCAGTTCAATATGGCTTGGACTATGCCAGATTCTATACGACAATTATGTGAAGCTTGGAGAGTCCAATTCCCATGTAAAAAGCTAAGAGTGATTTGGAATATCTGTTTTCTGGCTATCCTTTGGGGTCCTCTTGAAGGAAAGGAACAACCATACTTTCTAAAAGTTTTTATTCTCCATGCCTTTCTATTGCTAGAGTTAAACACCTTGTTTGCTCTTGGGTGGAGGCATGCAGTTCTTTTCATCTTCATCCTGGCCTCTTTAGTTGATTGGTTATTTTGTGTATTTTGGCTGCTTTGTAGTGGCCTTTTGCTTTCAATTAAATCCTCTTCTAGCAATAAAAAAAGTCTATTATGGAGGTGATAATTCTTTAAAGGTTTTGTTTAAACTTGGCACCCAACACAAAAGCCGTGGTCCTTTGGACTTCCATAATCTAGCATTGGGAGCTACTGTTCCATTACCACCCATGAGATGCACAAAGAAAGATGTGACAAAAAATTCACCAATTGGTTGAAGGTGATAATGCTGTTGGTGGCGAACAGTTTGATTCCGGGTGTTGTTGAAGGTGACTCTAGAAATGTTGTTGAAGGTGACTCTAGAAATGCAATCTGTAGGCTGTCTCAGGTGGGAGTTCGTGGAGGGTGGTGGAAGCCATAGATCTTTGTAGAGGCATCTGGTCTTATTCTGGCAAGTAGGGAGAGAAGCTAACAACATTGGAGACTTTCAGGCAAAAGCGGGTGCATCTAGACATGAATTGAGGATCTTCGATTATAGAAATGCGTTAAGGGGTTTGAGTTTTTTCTTGTGCACGGGGTGGGATGTGATCCCCACTGTGCTCGTAACAGTTGCTGGTGCTGCTTTTGATGTGTTTTTATACTGATTTTTTTTTTTTTCTTTTTAATAAAATTGAGATAACTCTTCAAAAGAAAAATCCACCAATTGGTTCCCATAACCAAATCCTACTGTTAGAGCCCATACATAAACAAACACCCTCCAAGCTATTTAGAAGTTGCACAAAGAAGCAAATCTCATCATGTCTGAGGTTCTGAGAAAGGAGACAATGGACTGTCATCACGGCAAATGTCTTTCCTGAACTTGATACATCCATTCCCGTTTGTCTCTGATTCCTATCTTGAATTGATTTCCAACTTTTTGAAATGCTTATAAAAAAGAAAATATATGAAAAGAAAGGAATCTAACCTTTTGAGTTGCCCTCTACAACCTGGTCGCTTAGTAAGCTAGCCAAATCAAGGGTCCCAACCTCCTTGACCCTGTAATTAGCATTGATCACCTTCTACCATATCATTTTCTTGAGTGAAGCACTAGAGCCACTTTCCCAACAAAGTTGTATTCATCTTGAATGTTTTTATTCTCCTACTTCCTTTATCATGCTTACGCACCTCCATCCAATCCACGAGGCTATATTTCCCCTTTTCCTCCATTCCCCTGCCACATAAATCCTCACCAAAGCTCTCTGACCTATCCACTGTACTCCTTGGGCAATGAAAACAAGCCCATAAAATGAATGGGCAGGTTGGATAGGCTGCTGTGATCGGAGTAGTTCCGCAATTGAAAGACAGAAACCTTCCTTTTCTCATTTACTAGCTTTTTTACATGTTTGGCCACTAGGTCTGAAAGGACTTTTGAGAGATTCTTAATGCATAGAGCCAGACCCAAATAGGTTGAAGCCGAAGGAGACATTCTGCCCTGGATCTTGGATTTGAAGCTGCATGTGTGACTTCTCTCTCGTCCAGTCTGATACATCGCAACTCAATTTTAGACCAGTTAACTTTTTGGCTCAAAGCCACCTTGAAGCACCTCGGAGATCAGAATCTTTCAGACAGGACACCTTGGCACCACTCATGAAGTCTTCTTCTGTACCTTTATCTGGCATTCTCCTGTGCGCTTTACTCACCATTGTGAAGAGGAATGAGAAAGGGGGTCCCCTTGCCTCAGGTCCCTTCATCTTTACAAAATTATTTTGGTGCCCCATGAACGAGAAGTGAAAATGTAGCCAAACAAATGCACTCCTTTATCCATGACATCCATCTGATTCCAAATCCTGGCTAACTAATCATGCATTTGAGTAAATCTCAATCAACATGATTGTAGGCTTTTTCCGAGTCCAACTTGCAACTGGTGTTCGATCTTCGTTTTCTGTGTATTGAATCCATACACTCATGAATCACAAGTGCCCTGTTAAAAATATGCTTATTCGTAACAAATGCCTTTTGGGAAGATGATATGAATGCCAAAGAACATGAGTAACTCTATGAGAAAGAGTCGTCAAAATTGTACAGAGACCACCATAGTGCAAGGCTGATAGCTTGGAAGTCTTTCAGTTCAAGTACCCCCTTCTCTTTGGGATATATATGATACCTGAAGTGCCCAGCTCCCGCCCCAGTCCATACCTTTCATGGAATTCATAAAGGAATGCCATATGATCAACCTTGATTCCTTAACAAAAAAAAACTAGAGGAAAATGCCATTGGAAAGCCATCAAGATTGGGGCTGGATCCCTGCTGAGCTCAAAGATTGCTTTCTAATCTCTTGTGATAAAGGCTTTTCCGAGAGATGCCCATCTTCCTCAGAAATTTAATTGGAATCAGACGATCTTATTTCAGACAATTCCATCTTTTCTGTTGAATACAAATCTTAAAAAAAAGTCAAGTCTGCCACCGCATTGATAATGATTGTAGGATTTTTCAGCTAGATCTCATCCACCTCCACATATTGAATGGGATTTGTTTCTCTTTCACACTTAAGCCAATCTGTAAGGAACCTTGTGTTTTTTTTTTTTTTTTTATTGCACCCCTTAAGCTAATCCCTGACATGCATCTCCACTTTATTTCCTCCTATCTTTATTTTATTGAACTCTTCTTTCTCTTAAAGAGCACATGTTTCCTCATTTATGTTAGTTTGTTGAATCTCATTGAGAATCTTTGCCTTGGCTTCAGTAATTACCCTTTAATGATCTCTGTGTCATTCTTGATCTTTGATTTCAGAGTTTTCAGCTTGATTGCTACTTTGTGGCATGGCCATCCTTTGGTTCTTTTATAGTTTCACCATTCTCTATCTTTTTCAAGGAACTCCACGATTATGGAACCTTGAACAATTGGACAATGATCCAATGCCAATATGGGGATGGCCTACTATAGAGCCCCTAGAAAATGTGCCGGACCAGTTATTTGTCCATGTGAATTTAGCTCCATCCATTGGTAGGTTCACCAACCCAATAGCAAAAGCCTCTTGTACTCCAGTCAAGTTGTGACCCACTTTTTCCTTCTCTCTCTCTCTCTCTCTCTCTCTCTCTCTCTCTCTCTTTTCTTTTAGACTAGAATTGTCTCTGACATGCCCAGCAAACCTTCAATGTGCCCTACCAACTCAAGATCCTCCATAGGCCATCATTTGTTGATGGTCATTCTTCCCATAAACTAATGTGAAGACCCATATGAACCCACTTGAGAGAGCTGAAATTGCAGAAATTGTTTAGGCTCCAACCCAATATTTCCTTTGTAGGTTGGAATTACCCGATACACGTGGTAGGGGTGATTGCTTGTATCTGCAGGGGTTAGTCTCACTTCAAAAGAGGTGGGGACACCCTGTGTCTTCAAAAAAAAAAAAAATAAAAAATAATCCTTTGTAGGCTGATCTTTTTACCTCTTTGGCACCAACTAGGATATCCCTTGGCTCCTGTTGCATTACATGCCTGATGAAGGTTTGTTTCAGGTTAAAAAAATGTCATTGGAATGTTCTTGCATCACCTTTTCTTTGAAGTATATCCCTTTCATTCAAAGATTGATGATCCTCGGATGTCCATGACATATTGTGGTGACTTGGATCTTGCAAACTCACCTCCAGATTGATGTATTTGGGTCAACTTCCTCATTGTAAAACAGTCTCCAAGCGCTTCCACAGTTACTAGAAACCAATTATGGAGCTATAACATGGAGGTGCATTCATCATGTCTTGCCCCCCTAGACCTTAAGTTTCTAACCAATAGGTGATTCTTCATACATGTCACTCTGCGGAAGAACATCTCTTGTTGCGTTATCTTCCAATGATTGCATTATCGATAATATCGGCCGATATTATTGATATCGCGCAGTACCGATATGATATTGGGTTTTCGTTGATAAACTTCCTAGTATCGGACAATATATCGCAATGCATTGCAATTTATTGACGATACATTAAGTGTGTCAATCCTCTTTGCGAAAATATTAAAAGATTGTCAAAAATCTCTGAAATTTTTTGTATTCACTACATTCCTAAGGAAATTTCGACCATCCTTTTCGATTATTTGGAGAGGAAAAGGGATTTGGTGGCAGAAATCACAATCGGAGAGTGCGGTACCGAACCTAAATAGGTGAGTTTTTGCATATTTGAACAGCTTTTCCTTGTTTAAATTCCTTGGAGTCAATGGAATGAGGTTTATAATTCATGATTTTGCATGTTTTGTGTGCTCAATCAAGGTTGGAATTTGGGAAAATTGGGGAAATCTGAAATTTTGTCCATTTCACCCATTTAACTTGCAGTTAGTGGTTGACAAAAATTACATTTTAGTGCTTAGAGGCTGATCTACAAATTGACGGAACTTTTTGAAAATTTAAAGAGTATTCTTAATTAAAAAATGTTGAAAATTAAGTAAAATAAATTTTATTTGAAAATAATTAGATTGACTAGATGTTATGTACACTTAATATTTTATATTTATGAGTGTATATTGATCTTAACATCAACCACACTAGTTTATTTATTTTAAAAAATAAAATTAATTTTTAAAAAATTGTAAAAATATATTTTTAAATAAATGCACCATATATTGTAGAACATATCTAGTGTCATTAGTTAGTACATTGTATGTGCTAATAAGTGATATGAATTATAAAAATATTAGTGATTTCTTTATTTATTAATTTATATGAACTGATTTTTATTACAGCTGCATCACTTCTATTTGATAGTGTGCTGTTTAGAACCTTATACAAAGTAGACTTATTGTGTACTTGAATTTTGTAATCTTTTGAATTTTGAGTGTGTAATGATGTCTTTTTTAACACCCCCTAAAGTTTCATTGAAAATTCGACCAATTTCCCAACGTTTCCCAAAAACAGTGATACATTATGCAATACATCTGATACTTCCCATGTGATACTTGATTTGTTTCCGTATCCCAAGGGTGCGGCACATTTGTCCATATCGATATTGAAACATTGTTATCTTCTTTACCTCATTCTCGACATTTGAGGCAGATCCACACCTTGGATCATTCTTCTTTTAGCTCCCACTTCAATGCCCAAATCCCCAAAACATCTCAAACAATTCTTGCACTATGATGGTCAATATTCCCTGCCATCTAGTCACCCATATGGTCCTTGATCTAGCCAGACAAGCTAGCTTCATAACCCATATATAGGCATAAATGACCGTGGGCCCTCGGGTGGAAGTGCCCCCCCGTTGGAAAATGAAGGGTGCCCTCTTTCTTTCAGGGAACTTGTGACCAGAAGTCGCAAAGGAAGTGTATCCATAGAGAGTACAAAAAAGAGGCAAGATGAGATGAAGGCAGTGGATGAAAGTGGGGTCGCGGTGGAGGACCTTCACGGATAAAGAGTGGTGCGCCTCGGCCAGGAGGCAATCACAAAATCTTAGGAATCTCTTTGTGACACAGTGGTGGTGATCACCAAGGAAGGAGCGACTATGGCGGAGATCAGAGAGTGGCTTGATGAATGTTGCAGGTTGGGGATGGAAGCTTACTTGTTGAATCCTATTGGGTTCAACGAAGTTTGGATAAACCTCCAGCCATATGTGAGGGTGGACCTCCTTTCGATGGCAGGAGCCCTACACACTGATGGCCCGATTGTGCAAATCCAACGATGGGAGTATTCCGCGTTTGGGGACAATGATGCGTGGTACTATTTTTGGGGAATTCCTTTAGAGTTGTGCTTCAGGGAGTTCTACATCGCAATCGCCTCCTGTGTGGGTGAGGTTCTTCTCCTCGACCCGCTGACCGAGAATGGATAAGAGGTTGGAGTGGCTAGGGTACGTATTAGAAGGAAGAAAGGGCAACCTATTCTGATGTCGGTGACTGTTGTTATTGGAGACAGGAAGATGGTCATGCAGGTGCAGTGAGAGCTGAAGAAGGAAGGCATTCAACTCATATGGGGGGCCTTCTGGAGTGTGTGGAAGGCAGGCGGGCATCAGGGATCAATGCTCTTTAGTGGAACGATGCCACAGGAGCACAAGCTCAGTGCTACATTGGTATTCCGGCTTATTCGAATGACGCGTGTCAGCTTACGAATGGTGGCCAGGCGGCTAGTGGAGTTCGTTAGCCCCGGGAGCTGAGATGTGGTGAGGGTCGTGCTTCGGGAGATCAACTCATTCGCTACCCTAAAGAACACTCCCACTTCTCGTTTGGATCTCGAGCCTCGCCTCGAATTGAGGCTTGGTGTCGAAGCAGCTCATCCCTATACTCATCCAATTGACGTGTGTTGAAATTGCAACTCAGAAGCAGATACATGGCACATGCGCTGCAGGATGAATTCCAGCCATATGGATCTTGATTTAGGCTCCCCTTCATTACTTGAGATGCCTATGTCTTAACTTGAATTGACTTTTTCACCCTTTCTTCCACCACCCAAACTTCCTTTTTAGGTTCTGGGATTGCATTGGGAAACTCATGAAAGGATCTATTGTCAATAAGCATTATGTGGCTCTGGAAGGCCGGTGGTTGGTTCTGCCCATTCTTTCTTCAAGTTCGTTTTCGTTGCATCCCCTTTTCTTTTTGTTAAGACCTTAGGCCCACACTTCCTTGAACTGTAACAAATGTTCCCCAACTTAAATCCATTCACCTCTTTGATGGCTTTTGTTGCCTACTCTTGGGAGTTAAAGTGAATGAAGGGACAATCCTTTATTTTCCTTGACATTTTGTCCTAGGGATGGAACTGGTGGTATCCCCTATTAATGCAGCCAAATGGCCACACAAGCTGATTGATCTAATATTTGACCCGTCTAATTGTGCACGTTGTCTTGATTGATGATCTAGAGACTAGATTAATGGTATGACCGTATGATGATCAATTGGATGGGCTCAATGGTCAACTTACACCATGATTCTAATGGGATCAATCAAATGTTCATCAATTTCATAGGGTTTATTTATTTAATTAATCTTTATGGTGAGATTGAGTCATGGTTTAGTTAATAAATTTTTTAATTGTATTTACATCACTTTCTTGGTGGGCCACTTTTGAGGCACCAAACGATATCTGCATCACTCAAAATTGGTCCCATTTGATAGCCTCTTGAATTATCTTTCAAACGAGCTCAAGATCATGTAATTCTAAGGCTGTTTGGGTGAGTTATGGCCCATATGGTGGTGAAGGGATTCAAGGGCATTTTAGTTGTTTGCATAATTAAGGCTTCTTTCTTTTGTTTAAGCCTATATAAGGCTATGTTTGGAGTTGCAAAGCAATATGATATCTTGGAAATAAAAAAGTTATTGAGTTATTTATTATTATTTTTTTTCTACTTTTTTTAATGTCTTGGAAGAAGATTTGGAGAGGGGTTTTTGCTATCTCTACCCTACAATCTTGTTTATTTTTCTTTTAGCCATTTGCATCCCCTTTGGGGTTTGCTTCAACGACCCTTTTGGACTTGTTGAAAAGATGCTCCATTGCCAACTTTGAGATTTTGTTCAGGAGATTGAAACAAGCATTGTGATATATATACCTTTCAAAAAAAAAGAAGTAATTGATCTTTGTCACCAAGCTTCTTGGTTATTTGATATCTTGGATTTCACCCCCGGGCTTTTGAGTTGGTTAAGACATTTTGGTTAGATTGGTGGCCGTAGGTGATACTTGAAGTTCAATATGGAAATAGTATTACTTGAGTTTCTCTTGGTACTCATAGATTGGGGTCATACCTCCATTTCATTGGTGGTTATATACATACATATGGATGTATGTACTTTGTATGCATTTATATTACCTTTGTATATTTGGAAGATGCCTTACCTGCCTCTTCTTAAAAGGTGCTCTTGATGGCCATATAGTATCAAGTTTATTGCTCCGGTATAAGATGATTTATGGAAATCACCTGCCTGAGAGAGTAATGTGGCTATTTGACAATCTTGGCACTTACGTAGAGATTTTGCTTTGGATTGGTGGACTGTCCTATCATTGACTTTCCTGCTTTCCTAGCGTGTATTCTTTGTTGAATTAATTATGGCATTGGAAATCAAAAGGAAGGCCTGTAAGCACAGAAGTATTATTATGGCCTTTGTGAAGTGTAAAAACCCCACTCTTAGGGTTGTCAATAGGTCAGGTTCAGGTCATATTTTATCCATATTTGGGCTAACTGGATTCCGGTCTTGTTGGGCCTAAGTCTCATTCATGACAGACCCAAACCTGGATCTGATTGGGTTTGGGCACTCTTTGGGTACCCATTGGGTATTTTGATCTTGGCTTGAGTTGGTTTGGGACAAATAAGAGCATTTATATGGTCGGGCTCATCAATGGATGAATTAGATGACACACATATCTGCTGCTTTGATACATGCGTGGTGTATAAACGGGCTCTCTTACATGTCTCATGGCCTAGAAAACCTTATTTTGTTGTTAGAATAATGAATGTATATTTAACATATTAATAGTACTATTAAAACTAACTGGACCTGAATGGACCTGACCCGAATTGGTTTGACCTGATTTTTATCTACATAAAAAATAAGAGACCCGAACTCAACCCAGTTTCTCACCGGGTCCAAAAAGAGGGACCTGTTTATCTCTAAAATTGTGTCAGGTCCATTGGGTACCTGTTGGTCTGCATACTCATTGACAACCTTACCCTTCTAGCCTCCCTTAAAAGTGAGTGTTGAAAGTATTGATAGGGTTACAAGTTTCGTTGCCTAGGGATATGGAAACAATATCGATATCGCGCGGGGAAACATGAGAAAATGGTGGAATTTTTCAGTGAAACTTCAGGAGAAGCTAAAATACTCATATTTGCATATTTAAGAATAAAAAAATTGCAAAAAGAATGCATACATAATAAATTCCCATTTAATGGGGGCCTAAAAGCATGTGTTGTCATAAGAAACGAGTCCAACCATCTCATCTATCCTATCTATCCATCCAACCATCCCATCTATCTATCCAACCATCCAAGCTTCCATCCAAACATCCATAAATATTTTAGAATATCGACAACACATGATATTTCACTGAAAAATTGTCGGCAACTGGAAAGGAAATGAAAGACTGGTCTTGATATCACCCATGTTGTGATAACGATAATATTGCGATATGATCAATATTATTGTCGACGATTTGAACATTGCATACAACCATGCGCCCACAAAAAATTTTGAAATAGAAAATTTTTAATAAACATATTTTTGGCGATATTATTGAAATATCGTCAATATACTGGCGATACAAGTGACACCCGAAATTTACACAGTCGAAAATATTGGCTTAATCGAAACATTGGTGATACAAGCAACACCTGGAATTCACACAGTTAAAAATATTGGCGATGCATTAGTGATATTGATACATTGGTGGTACTTAGCGATACATCGTCGATACTTAGAATTTCTGAGACTACTAGTGTTATCAGCATCGCTACCAATGTTATTGATATTGTTGAGCTGGAGATACAAATAATATCGGGGACATTTTGAGAATATCGGGGATACTTCGAACAATGCAGAACTATGCTAGGAACAAGGTATTCAAAATCGGTTATGTAACGGCCGTTACGTAACGGTAATAGTCATAACCGTTACGTGTTATGGGGTCGAAACGGCCGTTACAGAAAAGTGGGCCGTAACGGCCCCGTAACGGTCCAATAACAGTTTTTCCAAAAAATAAAAAACGGCTTTTACGGCCCGTATCATAACGGTAACGGTGGTGGCCGTTATGGCCACCGTTACCGTTTTGGAATACCTTGGCTAGGAATGATTTAAACAACATGGTAGGTTGTGATGCAATGAGAGAACACTTCATGGAGATGGATACCTTGCATGCCTTGACTCCTTGAGGATGAGAATTTTTTTACTTATTTCCATCCAAATGCAACATCCTGGGAGAAGGAAAATGGCAAAACTGGTGGTTGATGATCAAGAGTTTTAGCTTTTAGAATAGCATGGAGGATGCCATTGTGTGCTTTTGCTCCAAGGAGCTTTTCTCCTTCATGTGGGGGCTTGGGTTTGCTTCAACACTAACAAAAAAGTTAGACCTTGCTTAAACACTAAGTATAAAGTCAGGCTTGCTTAACCACGAAGGACTATGCTTGCTTAAAGGATTAATGGGAACCGTTGAGGGTCTTTTCTCCAACAAGATGTTTATTACTCTACACATTTTCGTTTGTAGTGCGATAAGCCGATTGCTCAATTATTTTATCCTCTCCCTTCATAGGAATTTTTGGTCTTTCTGAAATTGGTTCTGATATTTTTCATGGATAGATTGTATTATTTCCATTAAAATGGCGATTAAAAAAAAATTTCTTCTTTATTTTCCTTTTCTGAGTTGGAAAATTCTATTAGTTTAAAGGATTTCACCTATTAGCCTATTGGGTGGAGTTTTTTTTGGATGCCTGTACCAGCCTACTAGGTCTGTTTGTCCCTTCCAAGGGTAGGAAATTCTTGATGGGATTGTGGCATTTAATGAAGTGATCAATTCTGGCAATGAAGTAGTTTATGTTGGATGTCTTCTAAGATCGACCTAGACTTCTAGAATGATGCAAGCAGATCCTCAATTTGGCAACGAAGTAGTGTATGTTGGATGCTTGTACCAGCCCACTATGTTTGTTTGGCCCTTCCAAGGGGAGTAGATTCTTGACGGGATTGTGGTATTTAAGGAAGTGATCAATTCCAACAATGAAGTAGTGTATATCGGATGGTTGTTAAGATTGACCTAGAGTGATGCAAGCAGATCCTTTGTCTCACGTGCCGGGCTGCAGGCCCACATGACCATTCCGGCCCCATGTATGGGTCCCAAGTGGCCACACATGTGGGAATTAAATGAAGCATCGACTAGCTGCTGCCAGGGGACACTTTGTGCCCCTTCTCAATAAAGAAATTGAGTATAATGTCCATGCGTATGGGCAGACTGTAAATCAGCCCATACATGGGGCGAGTTTGGGGAATTCACCTTTGCTGTAGAATTTGCTTTATTTAGTTAATAAGCAGTGAGTTGTCTAGACCTTTTTGCCTTAGGGTGTGTTTGGTTGCACCAAATTTTGATGAAATTGCATGAAAATTTGCACCAAATTAGAGGTCACCTTTGCTCTAGAATTTTCTTTATTTAGTTAAAAATCAGTGAGCTGTCTAGACCTTTTTGCCTTATTTAAGAGCCTGCTTTACTCGGTTATTAATCAGTGAGCTGCCTAGACCATTGCTTTTGAGTTTTCTTTATTTAGTTGGCGATCAATGAGTTATCTAGTAGCTAAAATTAGAGAAACCAGATCTTTGAGGAGTCCTTTTGGTGTAAGGTTCATATAAGACTCTTCATGTTTGTGATGAGTTTTCATGATGGAATTAAAGAAGAAATTTCAGGAGTTTGAAGCTTGCGACTGGTTTTGTACAAGGTGAGAAGCTCTTTTGGTGGCACAATCCAAATAGTGGGTCCAGGATTTGTGAGATTCAAGTTCTAGCCTAGTTATCCTGCAGTTTTCTTCTTGTTTTCTAAGCAGTCAACACTTTCTGAGAGGTCAATGGTTACTTGATGAGGACGTGGGTCCAGATCTGAATGTCTACACTTCTGTTATTGAATATCTCAATGGTGTAAGTGTGCATGTACTACTTACTCAAGAGGTAACTGCAGGAAAAATGCTCCTGGAGCCTGTATATCCTCTTGGTAGCACCCAAATTTAAAATGTTTCCTTCGAACCTTACATCACTTGTCAGCAAGTTTATTGAGCATGTCACAGATAGAAGACTTTGTTGTAATAGGGGTATCTTGAACCAAGTCATGTGGCCTGCAAATTCGCAATCTTTGACTTCATTGTGGTGGAGCTAGGCATCTAGGTTCCATCTTCAAATTCATTTTATTTACTCTTATTTTGGGTACATGCATTCACTTAACTGAAAAATAAACTTAAGAAGCTTTGCAAGAATCATTATAGAAGCTTCATACATTTACGATCTGCATGCATATGAGATCTTTTTTTTTTTTTTTTTTTTTTTTTCCGAAAACTCGAAATTTTATTTAGGGCCTGTTTGTTTAGAGAGAGAACTGTGAACAGCCTTGGAATAAAAAAAAACCTTCCTTGACGTGACAGTTCCCTTTGTTCGAGAGGGGAAATCTATTTCCTTTTCTTTGCTTTTCCTCCTAAATAAGTAAACCATTTTTGCGAAAAAAACCTGTTGAATTAAATTGATTTCCTTGGTGGGAAGATGCTATGACCTTAGATGTGACATGTGAAGTTGTCATTATTGCACTTTTCCTTGCTTTAGGCATTTACCCATTTCAAAGGCAAAACAAACAATGGGAATGGAAAGGGAAATAAATTTTTATGGAAATTTGTGTTGCTAAACAAACATTGGAAATGGAAAAGGATTTCCTTTTCCTTTACATTTCATTCATTTGAGGATTCTAAGGGGTTGTCCCTTTCCATGTTTTTGTTTCATGATATCCGAACAGGCCCTATAGCAAAAGGAAAGAAATATACAAAATAGATGATGAGAGATCATCCAATTAATACAATGAAGAAAGATCCACCCAGCTACCTTGAAAAATTTCCACCGCAGTCCTTTGACTTCACAAACAACCACTTTGCCTTGCGAAAGACCTGAATAGTAGAAGCAGCTTGTCATCAAAATTCCCATTGTTGCATTCTCCAAGTTGCCCATAAGATGGCTACGAGAACAAGGCACTAAATAGTCCTTTTTCTTCCTTCTCACCCAGCTAAAATGCCACATGGATAAAAGCTCCCCGACCTTGTTGGGGCATAACCCACTTAATTTCCCACAATGCGAAGAATTTCTCCCAAATTATCCGAGTAAACATGCAAACGCAATGAATGACCAAGTGGTCTGTCGATTCCTTGTTGCACAAGCATAATCTCAACCATTGGAGAGGATCACTTGTCCTTTCCTCAAATGATCTAATGTGAGTATTTTGTTCTTGCACACCAACCAACCAAAAGGCACCACCTGGGAAGGTCTTCAGATGCCTCCAAATATGACGTATGGGTCCTTAACTTGAGGCAAAGATGAATTGTGAAGGATCAAATAGAAGGACTTAGCTGTAAAGTCCCAAATTTGCTAGGATTCCAAACCCATCTATACCCTTCCATCTCAGTGCTACCATGATTATGTAACATCTCCGTTGGAGCAACCAGTTCATTAATCTCCATGTAAAGGAGATTTCTTCTGAAGATAGGATCCCATACCGATTGTTCTCCCTCCCTCGAGATGCAATAAGAGATGGGAACATCTTCTCTCTCTAACCACCATCATCATACCCTATGCAAGTGGGTGAAGACATTGTAGAAAGCTCTACCCCCGCCAAGGTGTTCCGTAACGGTAACGGTGGCCGTAACGGCCACCACCATTACCTTTACGATACAGGCCATAACGGCGGTTACAACCCTGTAATGGCCGTTACGGTCTCTCTTTTTTATTTTGTTATTTATTGAAAAAAGCCCCGAAAAACTTATATCTGCCCCTTAATGTTTATTAAAAAGTATGAAAAACATATATGTCTCATAATAGACCATTACGGGGCTATTATGGCCTTTATAGGGGATGTAACGTGCCATTAATGGCAATTACGGGTCATTTTTTTCATAACGGTTGTTATGGCCGTTACGACCCCGTAACGTGTAACGGTTGCCACCGTTACCTTTACGTAACGGCCTTTACGACACACCATGACCCCCGCACTACTTGTCCCTCTCAAAATTGCATCTGCGACCCATCACCAGGAATGAAGCAGATGCTCTTAGAAAGGATTGGCAACTTAGAGAACTGCCTTCTGAACTGCTTATGCTCTGTATCTTGATGATGAAGCAGTAAACCATCGCCCTTTGTCCTCACCCTAGTTGCGTGAGATCACTCTATTCCTGTGTTTCAAATAGCGCCCGTAGCGTAGCGTGGCCGTAGCGCTACGTAGCGTCCCAAATAGCGTAAATCCCCTTGTAGCGTACGCTACATGGGTCGTAGCGTACGCTACAGCTACGTAGCGCGTAGCGTCCGTAGCGTAAGCTACAATGTATTTTTTATATATTTTTTTTTTTTCACATTTTCTTTGTTTTTAATGTTGAGAAATGTGACACTTATATATACTGATACTTTTTACCTATGAGATTTTTGTTTCTTTTCATAATTGTGACTTGTGGTTTCAATTAGACATTATTAATTAAAGTGGCTTGCTTAGAAAGTTGTTGATGTGATAATTATTTGATTTGGCTTATATATGTGGATTGGCTTTTGATAAATGATAACTAATTACTTTTTTGAACATGCTTAGAATTGATAAAATGAATCATCTTTTAGGCATTTTTATAATTTTTTTAAATTTTTTTCACTATTTATTATATTTATCCTACTTTTAAATTAAAAAAATAGAAGTATCGTGTAGCTTACGCTACACGCTACGTATTTACCCTACACGCTATAGAGGGCTGAGCGCTACGCATCACGCTACCGCTATTTAAAACACTGCTCTATTCCAAAGGCCTTCCTTCACTAGATCTTCATATCCACTTAGCCAAAGTACCAGGTTCAAAAGCTTCAATGACCTTATACCAAGGCCCCTCATTTCCTTTGGCTTGCCGATCCCCCCAAATTTATGCGGTGGAATATCTTCTCATCTTTTGCGCTCCTCCATAGAAAGCCTCTTTAAATCTTTTCAGTCCTCTCTGCGTGATAAGTGCTCGCCTTTTCATCTCATCATGATAAGCCTTCAATGGCCTTATACCAAGGCCCCCGGAAAGATCAGTTCTTGCCTTTTCATCCCAATAATTTTCCATTGGATTCTTTACAAAATTGCATCCGAAAGATGCTTTGCCGGTTTCCTAATGCACAGTGGTATTCTAAGATATTCATGGAAAAAAGGTAGACAGATATGAGGCGGGAAGCTTGCCTGTCTTGCAATCGAAGGTACTAGTAAACTTGAAAACTTCTTCTCTTGAACGAACTCCTAAAAGTTTGCTTTTTTAGGATGTTTTATCTTTTGAATGGATGCTATCACGCAGCAACGAATAATCTTACATTCTACGGAGATAATCTGCTTGGGATCGGTGTACCCCACATAAAAGAAGGGCATCATCGGCAAACTGAAGATGTGATACCTGGAAGTTAGTATTCTCAACTGATAATCCTTATATTAGGGCGACCTCTCTAGCATTCTCTAGCATTTTGCTTTGCGACTACAATAAATAGAAATGGTGATAAAGGATAGCCTTATCTTAAACACTGTGAACCCTTTCAGTGAGCTGTTTATGAGGATTGAGAAGTGAGCCGATCCCATGTATTCCAACATCCACCTCGGTCACTTCACACCGAAGCCCAGTCTATCCAGCATCTAAATGCAATTCCAGGCCACATGGTCATACTCTTCCATGTCCAGCTTGCAAATTCCAGGAATGATTGCTGCTCTTTCTCAAGTCAATCGTTCGTGGGCGACCAAGGCTCCATCTTGAATTTCTCCTGTACAAGAAGGCCCCTTGAGTCTTCGAGTAACTGAACCCAAAACTTTACACAATCTTGATGCAAGATTTTTTTTTTTTTCCTCCCAAACTTTGTACCTGCTGCCAATCAATCTAATATGTCAGAAGTCTACCAAACTCTCGGAGCTTTCTTCTTAGGAATGGAAGTAATGATGAATGCCCCTAATTCCTTGGAGAGATGAGTGGTTGAAGACCCTAATTCCTTGGAGAGACGAGTGGTTGAAGAATTTCAATACAAAAGCCACCGAGTCCACATTTTACCACTTCCCCAAATACTTGAAAGAAAGCAAGAGGGTAGCCATCTGGCGCCATGGCTTTGTCCCTTGAGAGAGATTTGATTGCTTCTAACACATCCTTGTTTACCTTCCACTCCACCTAAGTGTCTTCAGTTTCTCCTATTTTATCAAAATTCAAATTGTCCAGGGACCACCGCATCCATCCCTTCTCCTGTAAGAAGACTTCTATAAAACTCGACAATTGACTTACATGCATGGTGTGCCATAAAGGCTGTTATGGGGCCGTAAAGGCCGTTACGTAAAGGTAACGGTGGCAACCGTTATACGTTATGGGGTCGTAACGGCTGTAATAGCCGTTATGAAAAAAAATGACCCGTAATTGCTGTTAACAACACGTTGCATCCCCTATAAAGGCCATAATAATCCCGTAATGGTCTATTACAAGACATATACAGGTTTTTCATACTTTTTAATCAACATTACGGGGAAGATACATGTTTTTCGGGGGTTTTTTCAATAAATAAAAAAATAAAAAAGAGAGACTGTAACGGCCGTTGCTGGGCCGTAACAGCCGTTATGCCCCGTATCGTAAAGGTAACGGTGGTGGCCTTTACGGCCACCATTACCGTTACGGAACACCTTGCTCACAAGTCTCTTTTTCTTTCTATTCTCTCCCCGTCAACTGCCAAACTATGAATATGCGATTGCAATGACGACTCACTGTGGCGATACTGCGGTCACCTTTGACCGTACTGTTCAAGATCTCTGCCTCCATTTGATTTCTTCCTCTTTCAACTTTTGCTCCAAATCTTGCTTCAAGAGATGATGATGAAACGAGTCCTTGTCATTCAAAGGACCTTCATCTTTTCTATCCAACTCTTGAATGGAGGAAATCAATCTTGATTTCTCCTCCTCCAATGAGCCATACTCGCTTTATGCTACTCGTTTTGTCTTTCAAAAGCTTGAGTTTCAACATTAGCCTATCCTATTACTGGCCCATCTGGTTGCACTTAAAGAAGGCCACCACTCCATACAAGACTGGTGGGAAGATTGACATAGTTGAACATAGCAAGACTCAATTTTGCATATTTTTATGAAATAGTTAATTCGTTCATAGTACTACAAGGCATCATCACATGAATTTGACTGTTCTTAAAATGATATTCTATGATATGAAAGTGAAATCCTCTTGAATCATGTGCATATTCAACTGTAGATGTGGCTGGAATCTATATACATGATTTCACCCATTGCTTTGGTAGCAGATTACATATCTACGAAAGAAAGGTACACAAAATAACTAACGCCAAATAGCTTGGAGAAAGCTGTGGCGATGATGATAAAACAAAATAGCATTATCTTGTGCATGTAAGTGGAGTACAAGGCAGAGTTTATCATGAAAAAAATGCATGTGGATTCTCATTGGTGGAATAATTTTGAATTTAGTAGCATTAGTCTGCTGCAAAAGCTGGTTGTGCTCTTGCTTTTGCGCCTGCCAAGCCACCAACTTGGCTACTGTGACTCCAGTCCAAATCTAGTTGCTCCTAAGTTCATTGAATAAGCTTAGTGCCTATATTTTATTAGAATATGCATTCATATTTTAAACTCTTTAATACCACTAAAAGAACTCTTTATTAATGTTCTATACTGACACTTATTAATCCCATATTTTATTAAAATATACATTCACATCTTTAACTATTTATTACTATTTTATACTGACACTTCCCAGGCACTCCATCTTAATCTTTTGACACTCACTCCCGTTTCATACAACTGAATCTCATTATACACAAGGTTCAAAGCATCGGTATTGTTGAGGATATTAGTTAGGGGTGTACATCGAGTCGAACCAAGTCGAGCTGGCCTCAGCTCGACTCGGCTCGAACAGTGGCTGACCTCAGCTCGAAGTCGGCTCGGCTCGGTCCTTGAGCCTGACTGGCCAGCTCGGCTCGGTTCGGTCAGCAGCTCGGGCCAGCTCGGGCCGAGTTCGAGCCGAGTTCACCATTGAGGCATTTCCACAAACACCTTAACTGCAACTTCAAAATCCCACTGTTTTACAAACAGAGGCAATGGTTTTACAGATATTTTCTCAAACACCTTCTAAATAACATAAAAACCAAAAAAAACAAAGAGAAAAAAGGTATTTGTTTCATGTACATACCTTCCTTGCCACCAGCCAAACCTTCCTTGCCACCAGCCAGTCAAACCTTCCTTGCCACCAGCCAAACCTTCCTTGCCACTAGCCAAACCTTCCTTGCCACCAGCCACATTTCGTTGAGTCATTTTATCAAACAGTTGGTGAGCACCATCAATGGCAAAGTAACCGAGTCACCGAACTAGTTCGATCCGAGTCGAGTCGAGCTGGGGCCTGTTCGAACTCATTTTCGAGCTCAAAAAATCAGCTTGACTCGGATCGAACTCAGCTTCGAACCGAGTCAAATTGAGCTTTTTTGAGTCGAGTCGAGCCAGCTAACCGAGCTAGCTCGGTTCGTGTACACCCCTAATATTAGTCATCAAATACCAATGTGTTGGATGGTTACTGTTCATCTTGATGCCCATTTTTTAAAAAGTGGTGTATATTGGCTGATCTTTTGAACTGCGTCTGTATGTTAATTAGTGACATGAGTGCTATTCATACACCATTAATCATTTAACTTCATTGTTATCTCCGAGATGTTAACTATATGGCATCAACTAGCATACCTGAAGAGCATTCATTAACTTGTTGGTAATCTGATCATGACTCTGGAGGTGATAGGTTCTTGATAAACACACTGGGCTTCTTTCAGCATAGATGGCAAAGTCATACCTTTTTCCTTAAAGAAATGTATTTATTTTTGCCTAGGAATTTCTTCATGACTATGAATGTTGGGAATTCCTGTTCTTTTCTTTTCTTTCTTTCATTCTTTCCCCCCCCTGGTGTCTGGTAAAGAGAAGAAGTTTTTTAAAGCAAAATGCTAGTAAATTATCTTCATAACTTATAGTGTACATCCATTTTCTTTTATGCTTATTTGGAAATAAATTTAAACTTGTTCCTTTCGCTTCTTGTGGAACAGTCTGCACATCATCTTTTGCAACTATAACAAGGTCTGTTGCAACCCTCTCTCTCTCTCTCACACACACACACACAAACACATGCATCTTTTTTCAGTTTTCAGCTAAATTGGATGCCAGTTTAGCCTGGGGATCTAGGGATCATGTTACAAGGACACTTATTTTATTTTTTGAATGCTGCATTGTAATGTTGAACAATTCAAGTTTTATCTTGGATTTGAAGAATGTTAGCATCTCCTGTACGCATGTTACATTTTCACATACTGATTTACCAATAGCTTGTGATAAGGAACTTTAAAAGAAGCTTTTGATAAGTATCATCATCACCATCAATATCATCATCTCATTGTCTTCAAAGCCTTGTACGAGCTATCGGGGTTGGCATTTCTGCCCATTGGGTACCTTCGGGTTACTATCTGACACACCATTTCTCTGTCTAGAACTAATTCATGTGTCTAACTTGGATCTCTTAGGGATATTCAATTAAGACTGCAAAATCAACATGAGCAAGATATGGGGCAGAAGCACAGCCAGATGTTGTTGTCATTCTATTTAGTTAAGGGCCAGGGCTCTCGAGAGCTAATTATTAGGAAGGTTTGCTTTCAGGAAAAAAAAAGCAGTCTGTTTTAGATATTACCAATGATAGAGATTATCGACTTAATGCTTTGAAGCAGGTGAAACAAATTTTGATGGACAAAATTATCTAACTATTCATCTTGCTCTATTTTATTATATAATTGAAGATAGTAAACCTGGGTTTTGCCAGGGTTGGGGATGCATTCTAGATCACAGTGATAGTTTTATATTGGAATTCTGTTGACCTATTGGGATCCACGAATCCAACTTTGCAAGGTAGTGGCTGTGCTTCATGCAACAATGATGCTGGTTTCTAACAACCTGCTGCAGGCAGTGATAGAAGGCGATCCTAGCAAAGTTATAAGCTGGGTTAGTGCAGGTTGGGGCCACTGGAAAGTCATGGAGATGATTGCAGAGGTGATGGATATATGTAGAGATAGACTGATCCACTTCAGAGAAATTGGGAGAGAAGCAAATAAGGATGCTCATGCAAAATTGGAGCCTCTAGACAAGGTCTCGATGTGTTTGATCATAGGCACATGCAACAGTCCTTGTAAAGTTCAGGGTGGCTTTTTTGGTTCAGGGTCCTTGATGTGTTTTTGTGTGTAGCTGCTTGCTGCTGTTTTTTTTTTTTTTTTTTTTTTTTCATTGTATGCTGTTTTTATCTTTTGCAATAAAATTGACGTGAACTTCAAAAAAAAAAAAAAAAGGAAAAAAAAAAAAAAGAAAAAAAAAAAAAGGAGAAAAAATAGTATTAACCACTTATTCGCAGGCTGCTCTTGCTTCATCAGCATCAGCTAAGGGAAAGAGCTTAGGCCCTCAGGCAGCTGGAGAAATGGCAACTGCGGAGGTGCTTTCTTCTGAAGATGTGGGACACAGGTCAGAAGCTGTGGAGTCAGTAGCTCTTCAAATGAATAAGCTAGCTGTATCTTCAACTCCTACAGTAGATGGTCCTACTCCAGACTCAACAGAGAATTCAAATCCGGGAGGCCCTCCAGATCTTGACAAAAGAATTAGAGCACTAAAAAAGAAGGTAACCTTTCAAGCTTATGATTCAATGTGTACACAAGATTTGTGTTTTATGAACTATGTTAGCTTCACCAAAATGATGGCAGTTTTTTTTTTCAATGGTTTGGAACATTCTTTTATCTCAATTGTCAGTCTCTGATGGTTCATCATTCTATTCATCAGTTGATTGAAAACAAATGAAATCATTCAATCTCTGAAGGTACCCTCTATTTATTCTCATTCTTATTGATAGATGCACCCTCTAGTTATTCTCATTCTTATTGATAGATGCACCCTTGGTTTTTTTTTTTTGAAAGGTAACATGGGCTCGAACCAATGACTTCAATGTTGAAATGCACTGTCTACCACTGAGCCATGGGTTGGAGCCATTGATAGATTCACCCTTTCTTCTTCTAGTAACATAGTAGTACAGAGTTGTCGTATTGTAAAAGCAGTAGTAGAAAACAAAGGGTGTGTATCAATGGGGGTTAGATATCATTTCTCATCGCTAAAATAGCTAGGGCCTGCTATTATTATTAGTTTCCCATGCAAATAAAAGCTTGGGAAGTATCCAGAGATTCAAATGTCAAGATGAAACTTCAGGATGGTAGAACCTTAATATGCCTTCTGACTGAATGACTGGACAGTAGGTTGTATAACACTCGAATGGTCTTTTTGGGTATCTGGAAATCATCTGTGGGAAGCCATGGGACATTAAAAAAAACATATGGTGCAGACCACGGAATGCAGAAAAAAGAAACAAAGAAAAAAAAGAAAAGGCTTGCAAGCAGCTGCTTGAATGTTTTGGTGTTCTGAGGGTGTTTAGTCTGAGAAAACTTAGAATGTTTTCACTTTCTTATGCTTAAAATACAAGTGATTTGTTTCTTTACAGGCCGGCTGCTAATGTGTACAAGATCCATGTAGGCCCACCTTGGATGGGGCACATCCCGATATCTACACTGGTGGGATGATTTTGTCGGAATTTTTTTGGGGAAGACATGGATGGTCAAAGCAACTTTGGATGATGTCCCTGTAACTATCGATCATCTTTCCCAAAGGTCCTCCAATAGAATGGTTTGGATTGTCAGTCAGTTTGATGCTCGGGCATGGCTAATCCAAGGTAGAACATACTTGATGATTGGTTTGGATCTCATACATGTTTCTCCTGTTTATGAAAAGCAACTGATAAGTGAAAGAAAGCGAGAAACACCATAGTCTTGCACATTTTAATGTACTCCTGCTGGGGCTTGGTGCTAAAGTGTGGCACCTATGTCTGTCCCCTAATGGAAGGTCTTTTGGTGTTAGTGAATTGTATGGCAATTTCAACAACAAATTTCAATCTTTGCACATCTTCAGGCTTTTGTTTTGGCTAAACAATATGCCTTCGCAGTTTATCGTGATATCCATGAAAATTACTAAGACCTAGTTTCCATAACTCCATATGGAGTCGGCTGGCACCTCTTTATCTATCATTGGCTGTTGGTTCTTTGTTAATTGGTAACTTGGGACTTTGTTAGTTCTGACTTCATTCATTGAAAACAAGAGGTGCTTATCTTGTTCTACGGTTCTATCTAATGACAGCACTCCATTCTCTGAAAGAAATTGCCACGTTGAATACACTCGTTTGACATGCTGGCATGACTAAAGGAAACAACATATTCATCTTTTTTCTTACTAGTTCTCAGTATTAAATACGTCCACCACCTTTAGCGCTTGCTTCTATTTTTTTGCTTTTATGAACTGACATTTATATAATCTGTATGCCCATTTCATAATTTTTATCATGATTCATGAGACTTGCATATGGTTTTACTTTGGGGAATTAATATCCCCACTCAGCATGATTGACCAATACCCCCATTTCTACTTTTGGTAATACGATAGTTTGACTCTGTACCATTGTAATGCCACAAGCAGACGTGCCAGGGTGGGCGTAAATAGGTCTCTCTTTATTTGGAGCTTCTGATTTCTGGTTTCTCCTGTATCTGAAATACTTGCTTCTCATGCATCCGCTTAAGTTTTGGATCTTTGTATGTTGAATGGTGGTACACCATTTTACAGATTCGGAACACAGAAGCTCTAGAGAAAGGCAATAGAGACGACATGAAGCCAGAGCAGTTGGATAAGTTGGCGAAATTGGAAGGGTGGCGCATGGAGCTAAAGCTTCTGGAGGATAAAAAGTTGGTGGCACCAGTTCCATGAGGGTTTGTGTCAAATGGTGTGAAGTTGTAATATTTGGGTTGGGTTCTGATCCTAGTTTGGTGGGCATGTGAATGCTGTTGTCAAATACAGTCGCGTGCGGGCGAAATGATTCTAGGAACTGGAACCTTCATTGGTTGTGCATCTCCCATCATTTTCCTTTTCTGATTGCCAACTATTTAAAGAGTTTCTCCCTTTAATTCCTGATGATTCTCTGCCCTCGCTCCATTACATTCCGGAATGGGTGCAGTATTCGGCACTTTGACATTGATGATTTCCACGCAACAAGCAAATGTCGAGCTTTTTAACTTTTAACCCCTTCTCTGTAGGCATTCTAGCTTTTGGGCTGTCATTTCCTATTACTTCATTTACCTGTTTTGGAGTTGAAAGAGGACCATCATTGATTTATGTTTGGTTTCAGGTGCAACTTCATTAGAGTATGATAACAAAGCAAGGTGGGTATTTGAGGAGTATGGGAACAAGGATGTGCAGAAAGTGTAATTGCAATGTTTGATGGAATTTTTTTTTTCTCCTCTTTTCGGTTTTGGAACATTTCTGTGTGTGTGTGTGTGTGTGTGTGTGTGTGAAACTGAGCAGAATATTGAAAACTAACCAGTCTTGAGAACATTTTGCATTACATTATTGTCCAGAAAGGTGAAATTTAGATTCTATGCTCCTCGGAGATCCTGCAGGGCTGAACACTTATGATCTAGCCTGCAAAAGCTTTCGCCTTTAATAATGAAATACATTTAATCCGCAAATTAGTCAAGCAATTTCCTCAATGAAACCAATCACTCTCCTAAAATTCAGTGATACTCCTTAGTAGGCATTAATAGCTACAAAAACATTATCAGTCCTTGAAAGCACCACACCCACAACCAGGCTTTGGCTCTGATCTGGAGCTGTTTTGTTCTGTCCATAATTCAAAGTCCTTGGCAATCCCCTTTTATTCACTGCTGCACTTCCAACAGCAAGATAGCTCTTCAAGTACGCGCCTCAATCGCCCCTGCATCCACACACACACACACGAATGTTAAGTTAGAGGTTTGCTATGAGGCCCACCATCATACGATCACTTCTAAATTAACTCTGCATGGATTGTGCGGATTTCCTTAATGTGTAGCCCATATACGGCATTACCTAGGTCACCATTTGGTGGAAGGCATGGAGGTACAGCTAGAAAGACAAATTGAAAAAACCTGAATTTTGAGATTGCGAATGAAATGGCATCGTACATGACATGAATAGGAATATCTTTCTGATTCCGCCTTGTTGGAATTTCTCTTCCCTTGCGGGAGTCTGCCTTCTTCAATCTTCTCTTCTGATGTGATTTGTTCATATCTCCAAGGTCTTCTCAGAGGACGGAAGAGTCGGCGAATCCGCACTCTGAGATTCGAGCAAGGTTTCTGATTCTGCTACATTTCAGACATTCATCAATTCATCAATCCAAAATACAATTACCTCTCTCTCTCTCTCTCTCTCTCTCTCTCTCTCTCTCTTTGATCTTAAGATTACCTTGCCTTTGTGGTTCCATTTATCTCTGGGCCTTTGGTTTTGTTGAGAATTTGCCCCCGACCGTAGGTGTTGAGAATAAGCTAGAAGCTGTGCCTTGCGATCATAACCTGGGGTCGATGTTGGAGGTTTCCATTGGAGGCTGTTCTTGGTCCCACGGCGACGGTTGGGTTTCTGCCTTTGGATTGTGGTCGATTCAATATAGACGGTGATGATGACGTGGTTGCAGGGCTTCTGTTTGCTTCGGTTCTTTTTCTTCTTCTGGTCATGCATTGGCGTTTTCTTTTTGTTGTTAAGACATTCAACTTTGTAAAATGGACTGAATGCAATAATAGGATTCTGTTTTAGTTGAATTGGTTCCGTTGTAACTAACTCAGTCTGTTGCGGTTGCATCATGTAACTCTCTCTCTCTCTTCTCTCTCTTTCTTTTCTTTTCCTGAAAAAATGGCATTTAAATCTCAGGAGCTTTGGACGAGCACAAAATGATTGGAGCTACATTAAGGTGGGCCCCACAGAGCCCCTCCTGGCAGGGGCAGTACGCAAATCCTCCGCCTACCCGGATTGTGCGAAAAGTTTTCACGGTCGGAAGCTAGGTGGGCCCACTGTGATGTTTGTGAGAAATCTAGTGGGTCCATCCGTTTTTCCAACTCAAGCTAGGACATGCACATGCACAAAAAGAAATGAGGCAGATCGGAAAGACAAGTCGGCCAGACGACAAGAAACGTCCACTGTTGAAACATTCGTGGGGGCAATGTAAGTTTTAGATAAGCCCTAATATTTTTGTGTTTTTAGTTTATACCCGTAGGAATAATGACCTTTGAACGATTTCATTGGTATATTAACGGCAGTGTGGGCCCTGGGAAAGTTTCAACGGTAGCCATTTCTCTTCCTTCTCTCTCACCTTTTCCTGTCGTGTGGCCCACTTGAGTTTTTTAATCTACCTCATTTTTGGGTTCATGTCTCAAGATGAGCTGCCAAAAATGGATGGATAGGAAGATTTCTCACAACCTAGCTTCCTGCAGTTGAGGTTGCCAATTGCACACGCGTGCTGGAGCCATACACATCCACAGAGCGCATGTGTCACAATTTGACACGCACGTGAGATTTGAACTTTCCATCAGGTTCGATACAATATTTAGATCTTCTGATATAAAAATAAGCGATTGGACAACTCTGGTGAGCTACAGTATATGAAAATATGAATAGCTGGACCATTTATTTCTAAGTCATGGCCCACCTAAAGAAGTGAAATTGTTTGATTTCTTAGGCGGAGCATCTGAGCAGAATTTCCAACCTCATCAAAGCTCATATCTCACACGTGACATGCGTGATTCATATTTGCTCTTGTGCCTGCATGTGGATGTATATGGTAGACGCCGGTGAAATTAACAATCCTCCGTACATCCATACGCAACTATGGTTCCAAAAGTAAAGTCCATTGCCTTCTTCTTTGATGGCTTGATGGTTGGCCACTCATAGCATCAATTCCGGTTTTGATGATGATGATGGTGGTGGTGGTGGTAACGGTAGTGCCATAGTGGAGGTATTATGCGTTTGACTTGTATAATTTTTTGTACATGTGGGGCCATGGCTCATTGATCCAAATCGATAATATGGTGGGCCCCACTTGCAAGTTGAATGGCTCATGCAACGAAGATATTCCAGATAGGCTTGCAATTGGTAGCCAGCGGAAATGGCTGAGAAAGAGGAGAATACAACAACGGTCCATATTCAACCAAAAGGGTCAAAGTTTGAGTGGCTAGGATCTTCTAGCCCGGGAGATTTTTGGTTCATGAGCCATATGTTGCCAGGCCATCATATGAACGGTTCGGATCACTGAAACATGGGCTAACTTGTCCAAACTTAAAACCGTGAATGAGAAAAACTAGAGTCACAAAGTATGTAAAAGCACGTTGATACTCTGGAAGAGTGTGATGGATGATACACATGTTGCGCAGCACGCCAACAACGCTAGTGAACTGAGATCCAATATCTGGTTTCACTCACAAACGATAAACAGGAAGAAATATAATCTAGATCTAGAATCAAAGCATACAAAGCAAACCACAAGACAGAATATACGTGGAAAAACCCCAAAAAGGGTAATAAACCACGGGTGATAACTTCCACTATGAAGAAAACGAGACCACAACAATATACTAACCTCTTGATGCTCCCATGCACAGAGATAACTCTTAGCCTAACTTAGAAAACCCTTTCTCATATCTTAGAATAGCCCTATGAACCCCTATTTATAGTTTATGCAACTCCCTTCCGCACCTTTGCGAAAACCGTCTCAACTTTATGCAGTCCGCACCAAATTCGTGCAAAATCTACGTAACCTCAACTAGTTGAGAGAGGTCCTCGACCGGTCGAGCATTATGGACCAAAAATAATTTTTGCTCGCTGGACTTTGAGTTGAGTGAACCCTCGATTGGTCGAGCGGCATGGTCCAAAACAGGCTTCACACCTCAATAATCTCCCACTTGGAGACACATCGCCATAATCCTTCATCTTTTACATACGGAGTACACCATTTTCCGTCTTCAAGCCTGAAGATCAATCAAAGCTGAACAGAGCTTCAACTTCTCCCGTGTGACCACCTTGGTCAACATATTTGCAGGATTTTCACGCAGAACTTGCTTACATGAAGTGGCATGAAACGAAGCACCCGAGTCTATGACCCGAGACTCATTCCTCACATCAAGAGACAAGATCAACGCCTCTGTGTCACTCTCTTCAGATAGATTCACTGAATCATTCCTACCTTGAGAGCTTCCTTCTTGTTTCTTAAGCGCTTTGTAATCACGTTTCATATGCTCCTTCTTCCTGAAATGCTAACACCCGTCTTTGTCTTTCGGTCCCTTTGACTTCTTCCTCGACTTAAAACGTTTATGTTTATTACCTCCTTTGTTCAGCGATCTTCCTCTTCCTTCAACGTTTAGAGCATTCCCTGAATCCCCTGAAACTCCCGATGCATTTCTTCTAGATTCTTCGCTGAGAATTAGACCGACCACATCATTGAATTTCAGCTTTGTCGATCCTGAAGAATTGCTCACAACAATCACCAAACCATCCCAACTGTCTGACAAACTGGAAAAGATCAATAACACCCTGACCTCGTCTTCAAAAACAATGTCAACGGATTCCAATTGGCTCGCGATTGTATTGAACTTGTTTAGATGTTCGACTACGCTCCCACCATCTGACATCTTCATGTTGAATAGCTGTTTCACAAGATGAACATTGTTGGACGCCGAGGGTTTCTCATACATCGTAGCTAGGGCTTCCATTAATTCTTTCGTGGTCTTCACCTTTGACTTCTTCCTCGACTTAAAACGTTTATGTTTATTACCTCCTTTGTTCAGCGATCTTCCTCTTCCTTCAACGTTTAGAGCATTCCCTGAATCCCCTAAAACTCCCGATGCATTTCTTCTAGATTCTTCGCTGAGAATTAGACCGACCACATAATTGAATTTCAGCTTTGTCGATCCTGAAGAATTGCTCACAACAATCACCAAACCATCCCAACTGTCTGGCAAACTAGAAAAGATCAATAACGCCCTGACTTCGTCTTCAAAAACAATGTCAACGGATTCCAATTGGCTCGCGATTGTATTGAACTTGTTTAGATGTTCGACTACGCTCCCACCATCTGACATCTTCATGTTGAATAGCTGTTTCACAAGATGAACATTGTTGGACGCCGAGGGTTTCTCATACATCGTAGTTAGGGCTTCCATTAATTCTTTCGTGGTCTTCACCTTGGATATATTAAAGGCGACGCTCTTAGATAAAGAGAGTTGGATCGTTCCTAAAGCCTTCCGATCTAATAAAAATAATTCGTCATCTGTCATCTTCTCTGGTTTATTCTCTTTTCTTCCTAGAGGAATATAGAGGTCCTTTTGATACAGATAATTCTCCATCTGCATCTTCCAGAAGGTAAAGTTTGAACCATCAAACTTCTCAATCCTAGTATTCCTTTCTTCCGTAATCGCTCCTACTTGAACTAAACCAATGACTTTGATACCAGTTATTGCGTAGCACGCCAACAACGCTAATGAACTGAGATTCAATATTCGGTCTCACCCACAAACGATAAACAGAAAGAAATATAATCTAGAGCTACAATCAAAGCATACTAAACAAACCACAAGATAAAATACACGTGCAAAAATCCCAACAAGGGTAAAAAACCACGGGTGCGAAAAGAAAATGAGATTACAAGCAATATACTAACCTCTTAATGCTCCCATGCACAGAGATAATTCTTAGCCTAGCTTAGAAAACCCTTTCTCATATCCTATAATAGCCCCAGGAACCCGTATTTATAGTTTAGGCAACTCCCTTCCGTACCTTTACGAAAACTGCCTCAAATTTACGCAGTCCGCACCAAATCTGTGTAAAATCTGCGTAACCTTGACTAGTTGAAAGAGGTCCTCGACCGGTCGAGCGGGCCACTCGATCGGTCGAGCATGGGCCTCTACTGGTCGAGCACCATGGACCAAAAATAACTTTTGCTCGCTGGATTTTAAGTCGAGCGAACCCTCGACTGGTTGAGCAGCCCATTTGACTGGTCGAGCAGCATGGTCCAAATGAGGCTCTAAACCTCAACAACGCAGGCACATAGACATTACACACGTGCCATATTTGTAACTAAAAATAAACTGTCCAGATAACGTCCCGCCTTTTAGATGGTCTAGAAAACAACAATTTTATCGAGGTGAGGCCTTAACTGGTAGATAGATGAGCTGATATCTAATGAACATACGTGGGAAAAAAATCATCGATTATAACAGAGAAAACTGTTTTCATAATCTTATATTATATATAAGTGTTAGTGCTTTTATATTAATAACTAAATGCGTATCATTGAAGGAAAATTAAACCAAGATACTCTTGAGTAAGATAATGATTTTTACTAGTATTACCTATATAGTGCCAACAAGTAACAATTTTTCATTATTGGTCCATGTTGGACCCAGAAAAATGAGTGTAAACAGCATTCCAGCCTGATTTTTAGGCCATTGGACATACACGCCTGGGATCAAACTTATGAACGGTCTGGATCTCACAAACAAGAGAAACATTAGCTGCTATTGTGACAAGAGTTTTCGGGTAACTAACTCGCGAGTAGCAAAATAATGCCACTACTAATAGACATGTGGCAAGAATAATACTTGATCGGGTAAAATTTCGAGATGCGATTCGCCTGCCGTGTAACCCTGAATCCAGAAACCGTGGATTCCACAGTAATGTTTATGTCATATCTAGTCCGTCCATCCATTTTAACCGTTCATTTTAGGCCATGTCCAAAAATGGAGGAGATCCAGAACTCAAGTGGGCCGCACCACAAGAAATAGTGGGAATGGAAACGCCCACATTTGAAACCATCCCGGGCCTACCTCGATGTTCATATGCCATCCTACTCGTTCGTTAGGTGGTGTCACAGTTATCAGCCTTGGTTTTGTTTCCTCGAGAAGATTTCAAAGGTGGGCGTTCAATCCCCACTGGTGTGGCCCACTTTAGTCTCAGATCTCCTTCATGTCTTGGCTTATGTCCTAAACTGAGCTGACGAAACAAATGGACGGACTGGATGAAATATAAAAATTTAGTTGACCCCGTCCTAAAATAAGCTGATGTAACAAATGGAGGGAGTGTATATAATACAAAATAAAGGTTGTGGGAACAGGAGACGAGGGAAGTCGCGTCCAATATTGCAGCTAGCATAGGTGTGGTTGCAGGTATCAGGGCTGTCACATCGGGTCCGCCCGTACCCGACGTATGCGGATTGCTTACCGAATACTCAGCAAACTCGTTGGGGCCCTCTTTAATGTATGTGTCTTATCCACGCCGTCCATCCGTTTTTACAGATCATTTTAATAGGTGAGTAAAAAATTAAAGCATATTAACAACTCAAGTGGACCACACCACAGGAAATGGTGAAAATTGAACGGCTACCATTGAAAACTTCTTAGGCGCCACATAAGTTTTGGATCAAGATGGTATTTGTGTTTTCCCTTAATGGTGGGCGTAGTTATGTTTCCTCTGGTTTGGTTCACTTGAGCTTGATATATGTTTCAATTTGAGCCTTGGACTAAAATGACAGGATAAAACGTACTGATAAAGTAGGCAAAACACATACATCACAGTGGGCCCCGCAAAGCAGGTAAGGCGTCCCAGCTCGACTAACCCACCCGAATTTGAGTCCAAAACGGAATCTGGTTTGAATTAGCGTTGGGAGGATTTCTTCTTACAACATATAGAAAATTTCGGTTATTTATTTATTTATTTATTTATTAGCCCTTACTGCTGACTTTGTCAACATTATTACATTAAGCGAAATCGGAGTGCGTACTGACTTATTCAATGAGTAAACTCAGTTGGGCGTAGTTACGCCGTGCCTTCAATATGTTTTTTCAACTGATCCAAGGGGTTGAGCCTAAAATTGAAGAATATCTAAAGTTCAAGTGGATCATACCACCAGAAATAGGGTTAATAATGATTTCCACTGTTGAAACCATGCTAAGCCCGGCATTGATTTTTATTCGTCACCTAACCTATTCATAAAATTTAAAAAAAAAAGGGACCAAAGAAAAACACAAACATATACTTGATCCAAAACTTTTTCAGCCTCAAAAAATTTTCAATAGTAGATGTTCAATTCATATCAGTTATGTGGTGTGGTTCATTTAATACCTGGATATGGATGTAAAATTATCCAGTAGAATGGATGAAAGAAGTAGATAAAATATAAAAAACTCAATGAACCTCACTGACTTTACTCACTATGCTTAGCCTACTGAGTTATTACGACAATCCGCTTTCATTAAATATATGGTGTGTCGTGATGGGACGTGGATTGCGTCTTACCCTGCCCGTCTCTAGCCCCGAACGAGCAGTTATGTGGGTGGGCCCACCGTGATGTATCGTTTTTCCATGCCATTTATCCCCTTTCTCAAATTATTTTAAGGCATGAACATAAAAATGAGTCAGATCTAACGCTCAGGTGGACCACACCACAGATTACTCTTGCATTTAATGCTTTGTGCATTTAATGCAACTAAATTTATTATTTTGTGTGGTCTACTTGAGCTTTGGATTTGCCTCATTTTTATGTTCATGCCTTAAAATAATCCGAGAAAAGGGATAAACGGCATGGATGAACAGATACATCAAGGTGGGCCCACCCATGGAATTGACCGTTCGGCGCTAGAGACGGGCGGGTAGGACGCAATCCGCGTCGGTTATGATGTTGCCCAATCAGATTATAACAAACATGAATTTTTTTGTTTCCAAATTCGTTGCGTGGATCTCCGGTCACGATAGGCCAAGTCGAGCTAAGTATCCAAGGAAATCGTATTGCCTACTAAGTTATCCATACTGAATAAATACTATTGAGGCCACCATGAATGTATGTGATTTGTTCATGTTGTCCATCCATTTTTCCTTATCATTTTATAGCGTAAGTGGACTACACCACAGGAAATCATGACAATAATAATTTCTATTATTGAAACCTTTCTAAGGCCTACTGTTGCTTATTTATCATTTAACCTGTTTATAAGATCACAAAACATAAATGAATGAAAAAAGAAAAAAACAAATATTAGTTTGAACCAAAACTTCTGTGGCCTTTAAATTTTTTTAAAAAGTATTAGTTCAATTCATACGGTTTCCTATAGTCCACTTGAGCTCTGGATGTGCTTAATTTTTGGGCTCGACCCTCAAAATTATCTGGTAAAAAGGATGAACCCCCTGTATAAAATTCATAAACCATGATAAGACATGGAGTTTACTCGGTACTTTTGCATAGTTAGTTACTCAACAAGCAATCCGCTTCTATACCCGAGTCGTGTTTCGAGGTAGGCATGGGCTCGAGTTAACCCTTAAACCAACCCACCCGAGTTGAGAGCGGATTAGGTGAGACACAATATAGTGCGGCCCTTAACGTAGGGTTAATATGGGCCCACCTTAATATATGTACTATATATCCACCCAGAACATCTTTTTTTCAAGCTTATTTTAAGGTATTATTCCAAAAATGAAGTATATCCACTTATCAAGTGGACCATACCATAAGGAAAAAATGGTGATTGACCATTAATGGCCCACAAAATTTTTAGATCAAGATGATATTTATTTCCCCCATTCGTTCATGCTTATGTGACGTTATCAACGAATTGGATGGTAAATAAACACTTCGGAAACATTAAGGTGCGTCATAAGAAGTTTTCAACAGTAAGTGTCTCAGTCACCGCTATTTCAAGATAAATTAACAATGAAGTGGTATCTATTTGGTATATACTCCAGTGTATATAAATTGGTTAATCGGTAAATATAAATGTTGTTTTCGTATTTTGGATAATGACCTAAAATGATATGGAAAAACCGTCCATCATGAGATGTGTTATATCTAAACCGTCCATCCATTTGGTGAGATTGTCTTAAGAGTTGAGCCGAAAAATAAGACAAATCTAAAGATCAAGTAGACCACACTGCAAAAAAGAAGTGGAGGATTGAATGTCTACCATTGAAAACCTTTTGAGTGTCACCGAAGTTTAGGATCAATATGAAATTTGTTTTTCCTCTTCATTAAATAAACCTCTTCATTAATGTATTTTTGACCTTATTAATAGATTGGATGGAAAATAAACGTTATGGTGGGCCAATGAATTTTTTAACGGTAAAAATCATTATCCTCTATGCTATTTTTGGTATGGTACATTTGATCTTAGGATATTATTCCATTTTTGTCTAATGCTTAAAAAGGATATTGAGAAATGGATGAACAGTGTGGATATAATAAATATATCATTGTGGGCCATTTAATTTTGATCTCCTTCGAACCGGTTGTACAACTCGAGCTTGAGGAGCGTCGGCGCTCGTCTTCGCACGACACGTATCTACACCAGCTATATAGCTGGTGTGTGTTAGACCAGCCAATCCGCTTCCGGTATGGAGGGGAAACGGATTGGCTACTCACCCTGACACCAGCCCGGTGGCAAATGGTCGGTCCTCCGTGGACCCACTATGATGTTTGTTTCATCCATTTTTGTAGATCAATTTAGGGCTTTATCGCATTGGACCACACCAAAGGAAACACAATAGTGATTGGATATCCATTAAAATCCCTTAAGGCCCATTGTATTGTTTATTTGTCATCCAATCTGTTGATTAGGTCTTACAAACCCAGATGAAGGGAAACGATAAAGATCATCTTGATCCAAAACTTTTATGGCCCTAAAAAGTTTTTAATAATCCACGATCATTCAACACTGTTGTTTCCTGTAATGTGGTCTCATTGAGATTTGGATATACCTCATTTTTTATTTCTCCTACCATAAAATGATCTAGAAACATAGATGGATAGCATGGATGAAAGACATACATCATGGTGGGCCCACATAGCACCAACAACCAGCCAGTGGCTGGTGGCAGGGAAGTAGCCAATCCGTTTCCTAACGTTTTAGGGGGTGGCCCGCCTGAGTATTGACTGAGCTTTATTTTTGAGATAAAGGGAACACAAGGGTCGGTATACGTTATGGACGGCAAGATTTCACGCACGTCAAGTAGTTTCCTTACGTTAACCCCAATAGCAGCAGGACCGTGAGGTACGAAAGTGTTTTCATTGTTTTCTGCATAAGATGACAATGACAAGACACTACTGTTAAGCACTTCACCGTACGTACGGCTTCCTGACACGCAGAATTCCATACAAGTGGGGTTGTATTCATTGATCGAACTAGTTACGACGATGGGCCCACACTGTTTATATGGGTTTCCAAAAATATCTCCCAGATTGTACGATCTCAGCCCTTCAATCTCCGTATATCTTTTTCTAATTAGACTGTTGCTGGATGTCCTCCTTAACTACCTATTTCCATGCCGTGATCGATCAGTCAGGGAATTTCCCATAAATGTTGGGTCCATTCAAATAAGCGGCTTGGATTAGTGAATATCTGCATGCCTCTATTGTACAGAATTCTTCGGGTGTATAATCCTTACGTTTTCTGATGAGCAGAACCGTAGAATAAACGTACAACCCGTGACCCTTAGGCCCTGTTTAGGCAAACGGATTTCGGGGTATTAAAGGGGATTAGGTGGGATAGGATTGTCAAATCCCTCCTACCCTGCCCATGTGCTTGTTTGGGTGGCGTTTGCGGGAATTCGACAGTCCTTCGCTGTATCCGACCGTCCTTCGGATTTGCCTCAGAGGCAATACAACCAGGATTGGTTCATCGGCTGCCGATCGCATCCACGATCAGCCCACATGGATGAATGGGTTGATGATCAGAGCCCTTCAACCGTGTGGACCTACTATAGATGGACAGTTGTACCATTTTCTCAGCTATCGAATAATCCTATCCGTGGGTTTTTGAACTTCAACCAGACGGCCTAAAACAAAAACCACAGAAAATTTGAGGAGATTGGCTGATGGCTGTGAACTTATCTCCATCGACAATGAGGCCGCCGTTCCAAAAGACTCTGTTTTGAGAATCGACGGTCACGATCATCGCGTTGTGGAGTAGAATGACGGATTGACGGCACGTCTTCTCGGCGTCCATATTTCTCGCTCGCTGCAGAAGAAGAAGAAGAAGAAGAAGTGAAGAAGAAGAAGAAGCAATACCATGACACCCAAACACAACCGACACTGGGTATGGGATTGGCGTCTACAACCAAACCATCCGACCATCCACTGACGTCATTAAATGCACCCGACATATTAACTCTATACCCCTCATTACACCCTACGCCGTTTGCCCAAACAGGCCCTTAAAGTGGAAAACTTTGGTACTCTGGCGGAGTGTGATGAATGATGCGCGGGCACTTATAAATTACTGTGAAGTTGCACACATGGAATGTAAGTAGTTAAATTCTACCGTCCCAATTATGGGTCAAGTTTAGATGAACCGCTAATGACAAAAAATTACACTTATTTGATAAGATTACAATCAGGTTGGTGGTCATTTATTGGACAGTTCGTAATAATGCTCAATTTCAAGATAATATATTTCAATCCATCTGATTTTGATACCATTAATTAGATGGTCCGTAAGAACGCTCAATTTCAACAAATAAGTGTCCACCAATCAGAAGATAGTATTGTTCAATCCATCTGATTTTGGTACGCTGACAATTAGATTGGTGGACATTTATTAGACGGTTCCTAATATCGTTCAACAAACAAGTGTGCACGAATCAGAAGATAGTATAGCTCAATTCATCCAATTTTGTGACTTTAACGTATCTTATTGTGACTCTTAGCTCCATAACTGGGTTTACCAGTCTTGTTTTGAAATAAGTATGTTTAGTAACACGTTTAAATAAAAGCTTTTTATAGAGTTAGCTGATGTTAGTTTTAAAGATTACAATAACTCCATTACAAGAGTAATTTAAACAGCACATACACCCACTTACACTCGAACCCTCAATCAGGTGTTGAAACTCCTGAGAGTCCACCACAGGAGTAAGAGTAAGGACCCAGAGCATTTTAAACAATTATTTTGATTGACCTTTGATGTGTATCATCAACTATATAAGGCCTAACTTGATTTAGGTCATCTATCATGTGAGGCTCGCCATCAATGCTAATTGTCCTTTTATGTGGGGCCCCTCAATATCGGCTACTTGTGATGTGGAATTCACATTTGATGTGTCCATCCTTTGGGCCCCACCTTCCAAGTGGATTGTCCATCACATGGGCCCACTTTTGTTGTCCTCCATCCGTCATATAGGGCGCACCTTCTATGTGGATCATTCATCATGTTGGGCCACTTTGGATATGCATGGGTCGACCATCATGCAAGACCTTAGATGTGGACCGTCCATTTGGCAGGGGCCACTTGATGCGGACCACCCATCGAGAGGCCACACTTTGATGTGGGCCAACCATCATGTGAGGCCCACTTCGTCCATTATGTGGGCCACCTTGATGTGGACCATTCATTATGTGGGGCCCCGCCTTCAATACGGGTCGTTCATTATGTGGGCTCACCTTTGATGTCAACCGTCCATCACGTGGGCCCACCTTTGATCTCCATCATCCATTGTGTGGATCCCACCTTTGATGTGGACCGTCCATCAAGTGGAGCTCACTTAATGTGGATGGTCCATCATGTTCGGCGACACTTTGATGTGGGTCATCCTTCATGTGAGGCCCACCGATGCATTATTTGGGCCCACCTTGATGGGCACCATTCATCATGTGGGGGCACCTTTAATAAGGGTTGTTCATCATGGAGGCCCACCTTTGATGTCCACCATCCATCATGTGGGCCCCACTTGATATGGATAGTCCATCATTTGGGACCACACTTTAATGTGGGTCATCCATCATGTGGGACCCATGTTTGATGTTCACCATCCATCATTTGGGTCCCACCTTTGTTGTGGATAGTCCATCATGTGGGGCCTAAACCGTTAATACGAGTTGTTCATTTTGTGGGCCCACATTTGATTTCAACCTTCCATCATGTGGTCCCTCCCACCTTTAATGTCCATCATCCACCATTGAAATTGTGGGGAATATGATACTATGACTATATGTGGAAGCTTGGTGGAGATATATAATTAAGGCTATGTTTTGGAGGGTGATAAAGACTAAATAAAATTTATGCCTTTTAACACATAAGTGCGTACTTAAACTAATATGCCAATTTGAATTAAGACAATAAATTGTAAGGCTTTCAAGCCAACAGAGGGTCCAATCACATAGATTACAGTAAATAAACTAATCAAGTAACTAGCATATGAATGATAATGTACATGTGTGTGAGATGTACTAACTATTCCAATCCTAGCATTCATCTAATTATGTATACATATAATTCAACTAAACAATCACATAGGCATAATAAAAAATTTGCTCAATTAATAATCTTAAATACAAGCATGTATTGTGGTTCAGTTTTTCTACTTTACTTTCGGCAAATGCTTTGAGTGTACTGGATTTTACTATCGAAGGTTTTAAATCAGGTTCACCTCAAACCTTTATAGCCATACACAAGGACTTAGCGTATACTTCCGTCGGAGGCTCCCGTAGGAGATTTCAGTTGATTTTCTATCAGCTAACCAACAACTTCAGTCATAGTCCAAGGACCTACGTTTACTTTTACTGGAGGCTCCCATAGAGACTAACATATACACTCTCGTGTCCGATGAATTTGGCCCTACACCAGAGCCCACTAGGTCATACATAAGAACCTATCGAATTTAGGTCATAAACTTTTATCATAAATCTTATGTAAGAAAATATAGTATGGACTCGCTAATTGACACTTACTTGTTGAATTGAGCCCTTTTAACGCACATTCTTGGATTGCTTGATCGATGCTCTCCCATGCTTCGATCAGCTCCCATTTTACTCCCTCAATCATTGATGTCGATGTTTTTCCAATGCTTCGGTTCCAAGATCAAACACCTTTTATGTGATGCTCCATTGAGGTGACCAAGGTGATGGGAGGATGAGTAAATCTTCTACAACACATGAAATTTGTAATTTATAGATGATTCACCTAGATAGGTGTTGTAGAAGATTTAGACAAAAGGTATACTAATAAGTTTGGATCTAATATCTAGAAAATGGTGGAGATTGAGTTTATCTTCAACATTGATGTTGAAATCCTCATCAGAGTAGTAAAGCTTAAGAAGATGAATCAAATCTCACGGGCTTAGAGGCTTAGGGTGTGGGATATGAGTATGGATTCACCTAACTTTTTATTACACCAAAAACCCATCATGATGCCCAAAGACCGGATCTTCTTTATAAATGAATCGAATTCCAACAGTCATAAAACGTGTACAAACGACTAGTCTTCGGTTTGACCAAAATTGACTATGTTTGCACTGAATTAGCCTGTGGAAAAACCACGAAAGCTGCAAAACAATATTTGAAACCTTTGGTCAGACCGAACATAGTCTTTGGTCGCAACGAAGCTAGCCGAAGGAGTCAAATTACACGAATTTCAGGGCTTTGCTGTTGTCCTGTTTTGAGTACTTTCAGTGGGACCAAAGGGAGATTTGGTGGGACCAAAGTTGCTTGAAAGTGTGCAATTTATTTTTCAGCAACTCGGGGCCTCTAAAGTTAATTTGAATATGTTCAATTAAGGCTCATAAGGCTAAGTGATGATCAATAAAATGTTTACTTATTAGGTCATGATTATCTAGAGGTTTAAAGATTATTTTAGGTCAAATGTTAGGGTCACCAAGGCACCTTATATATCCGTTCTTTGCTCGTTGATGATCCACGTCCTCTTGCGTCTTCGTTCTTCAGCTTTCTAGGGCTCAACCGACTACATGACACATGGGTTCACATGATTGACAAATAAGGTACACAAATCAATGCATTAACAACCATATGGAGCCTACCTTTTGATGTGATCATGCATTATGTGGGCCCACCTAGATGTGGATCATTCATCTTGAGTAACCCTACGTTCAATATGAGTTCATCATGTGAGCTTACCTTAAAGAGATTTGAAAGAGAAAATGGTAAAATAAGAATTACTTAAAATGTTTAAGGTCAAACTTGTCCAAAATTAATAAAAAAAATATGTACTTAAACCAAATAAACTCTTAAATAAAAAATAACCTCCATGTAACTTATTTAAAAAAAAATTATTTTTATTAGTTTCTAAAATTAATAAACTCTAAAAATGAGGGGTTCACCAAACAATTTATTTTTAAAATAAGAGTTTATTTTATTAAAATAATCAAATAAACTCTTATTATAGTAGAGATGACAAACGCCTGCTCACTATATGCAATAATGTTCGAATGATTTAGGACACAGTTTGGCTATTGACCCAAACACCAACCAGCTAGTAGGTGTCAAAGCCATGTGAGCCCATCATGATGTATGTGTTTTATCCATATCTTAAGCTCAAGTGGACCACACTATAGGAAACAGTAAAGGAGAATTATGTCCACAGTTGAAACATTCCTAAGGACCTTGGTGATGTTTATTTGTCATATGACCTGTTCATAAGGTCACGCAAAATCTTGATGAAGGGAAAACAAAACTATCAGCTTGATCAAAACTTTTGTGCCGCTAAGAACTTTTAACAATAAGCTTTCAATCCCCACTGTTTCTCATAATGTGGTCCACTTGAGCGTTAGATTTGTCTTATTTTTGGGCTCATGTCCAAACATCAATAAGCTTTCAATCCCCATTGTTTCCCATAATGTGGTCCACTTGAGCTTTAGATTTGTCTTATTTTTGGGCTCATGTCCAAACATTAGTTGAAAAAAATGGATGAATGGAGTGGATAAAAAGAATACATCATGGTGGTCCCACATAGCTTTTACGCCAGCTACTTGGCTGGTGATTGGGTAAACAAAAAACCGCGTCTGATGATTCGTGGTCGTACCTTCAATTTTGACCAATGAGATGCTTCCACGCAACAACCCTTTTGTGGTGCTTGCCTTGTGAGTTGTGACTAGAGCTGTACACGAGTAGACTAAGGCTCGAGTACTCGCTCGACTCGACTCGGAATACTCGACTCGTCTGAGTTAGAGCCGAGTACGAGCGGGTTTCTCAGACTCGTTTAGATTACGAGTAGAGTACGAGTCTAGAGATACTCGACTCGGTACTCGACTCGTACTCGACTCGTGTGCTCGACTCGTGCTCGACTCGTATATATATCCACCTCAAAAAAAAATATAAGCCCCCCTTTTGTTTTGCCCGTCGTTTTCACAGCGCAGCCCACCCATTCGAAAATACCCAAATCCCTTCCCTCCCAGCGCCCGTTCGAAAATACTCTCTCCCTCTCTCTCCTCTCGTTCCCCTCAGGTGTTGTCCGTCGTCCGACCCATCCCTCTTCCCTCTCTCTCTCTCTCTCCCTCTCCCTCACTCCCCTGTTCGGTGAAGCTCGTCCCTGCCTGCCATTGCCAGTGCCTGGTGCCCTTGTCCGGTGGTACTCTCTCTCTCGTTCAGTCATTCAGACGTTCCTAAAAAAAAAACCCCAAAAACCCTAACCCGCACGGCCATAGCGATCGTCCGATGGTCCCTGCCCTGCCCGGTCGCCTTCTCCCTTACCCTTCTTCTTCCCTCTCTCTCTCTCTCTCTCAGGCGCTCACATTGCCCTGTCCAGTGCCCCTGTCCGCAGCTCGTCACTGCCCTGCCCTGTTCGCAGCCCGTCCTTGCCTTGCCCGGTGCCCATCCTTACTGCAACTCGTCCCTGGCCTATTTAAGGTAGAAAATTGTTATTTTTTTTCCTTTTCTTTTCTTTTCCTTACCCCACAGATTTCTGCTCATACTTGAACTCGCCTTAAAAACTTGAACTCGACTCGACTCGTTTACTACTTGTACTCGGCTCGTACTCGGGCGAGTAGAGTACGAAGAAGGAGTCCATGCTCGTTGGCCGAGTAGAGTCGAGTACGAGCAGCACTCGGACACTAAGAGCCGAGTATGAGTAGGGCGATACTCGACTCGACTCGACTCGTGTACAGCTCTAGTTGTGACAGTCATGGAAGATCATACGGTAGAGCCAAAAGAACCGTAGTACGGTAAAGTCGCATCTCCGCAGGGAAGCGGGCATGCTAATGTTCCAATCAGGTCCATCCATACACTGGGCCATAGCATTAATTGAGTTTTTCTAAAAAAAATTACTTCTATTAGACAATTCTATCCATTTGATCCCTTCCCCATAAAATGATGGTGGATAAAGGATGTACCTGAAAGGAAGAATGGTCATTGGAAAAAAATAAAGAAAAATAATGAACAGGATTTTCTAGCGGGTTTCATGAAGGGGACCAGTAGGTGGATGGACCTGATTGATACGATATCCAGCCACATTTACTGTGGAGGGAGAATTCTACAGTATTTCGGTTCTTCCGGTTCTACCGTATCATCTCCCATCGCCAATTACGTGATTGTGCTATTGACACGTGTCACACTAGTGGTAAGTGTCTTGGCATTCTCGGGCCCACCCAAAGACTCGTGTGGATACCTTGTTTTACATACATGGTCCAACAGTTGCCCCTCAAGATTTGCTAGCATATATACATCCTGACGTAATGAAACAGGATACGTCGGGAGCGTAGCAGTTAGATCACGATCCTTAGCAATAATCTAGACCGTTTATATTGTAGAACTTACCTTGGATGAAATATGCTCGCAAACGCATTCAGATTGGAATATTTAAACCCTTCGATTATTCAAGGGAAAAGGGAAAAATGATCAAAGGGTTGAAATACGATAATATATGATCTTTTTTTGTTGTCAACACTCATCGAAGGTGAGTTCCCTTGAATGAATGGTTTGGATCATTTGAAAGATGATCCCACATCCAAACCATAAAGTCCGAACGTATTCTACTGTAGTCCGTCGAGATGTATTCTAACCAACGTCCCCTTCACTCACCAGACATTCCAGCTGTAACGTTGATATTTACCAATTACAATTGAAATAGAGAGACAACAATCCGGTTGTCACGGACGCGGATTAGCCACTTACAGGACTCGCTACTGAAGTTACGTGACCGTATAATGTGGGCCCAGCTGTTGAAATCCACTACACATGTGGGCCCCACATTGATGCATGTTTTTATCCATGCTGTCCATCCATACACACCCTTTATATGTGTACAAGTGATCGACATCCATTGTGAATTTGGTTCGTTGATAACAATTTCATGGTCCACCAAACATGATTTTGATTAATCTAATATTTTTTTTCCATAACAAGAAATTTATCCCAAACATGAAATTAGATAGGCAAAATACCATGGTATTTTTAGACATAATTATTGTGCAATAATGGTATTAATCCCATCTAATGCAATTCAATACCATTTAATTTCATGTACCAAACACTCCTTAAAATCTTGATTTCAAATCCAACTTAGAATTTACAATCTTCCAAAGCTCTCCTTTTAAATGGGCCAATGGATAAATTAGATAGATAAAAGATATTATTTTAACCATAATTTTGTATATTGTGATTCACCTAAGGAGAAAAAATGGCCTAATGTTTGTAAATGGTCACATGGGCCCACAAAAAAATGTCACCTACCATAGATCCTCACCGTCCATACAAACTTGAATTAGTATCTTCTTTTCTTGACCATCAACCTTTGCATGTACATGAGATCTTTGATGCATGAGTTTCGCACAGGAAACGGTGAGAATTAAACTGCTACCATTCACAAAATTCTGGGGAGTCACAGAGGTTTTGGATCAAGCTGATATTTGTTATCCACCTTTCATTTTTGTGACCTTATGAACAGGTTTGATGACAAATAAATATTAATGTGGGTCCTAGGTAGGTTCCAACTGTGGATATCATTATCTCCACTGTTTCCTGTGATGGGTCCACATGAGCTTTGGATAAATTTCAATTTTTGGCTCATGACCTAACATCCGGAAAAACTGATGGACAGATAAGACACAGACATTAATGTGAGCCCCACTGAGTAAATTCTTTGAGGTCCACCGTGATTTATGTATTTTATCTACACCATCCATCCATTTTATCAAATAATTTTTAGTCTTCATCACAAAAATTAAGCATATCTAAAGCTTGAATAGGAAACAGCGTGAATAAAACATCCACCATAGAAAAATTCTTACAGACCACAAGTAGATATTTGTGTTTTCCCTTCATCAATGTTCGTGTGATCTTATGAACAAGTTAGATGAGAAATAAACATCACTGTGGCCCCAACAAAGTTTCAACAGTTGAAATTATTATTCCCACTGTTTCCTGTGGTGTGGTCCACTTGAGCTTTGGATATGCTTCAATTTTGGTTTCAACTCCTAAAATGAGTTGGAAAAATTGATGGTTGGCGTCGATAGACTACATACATTCACAATGGGTCTAACAGAGTTCACTTAGTATCGACTACGTACATTCACAGTGGGTCTAACAGAGTTTACTCAGTATGCAATCCAATTTCATGTTAAAATGCCTTTTTTCAAAAGTTAATTCCATGCACCTTTGTAATTAAAAATACAATGTCAATGTGCATTTGGATGCACAGTAGAATCAATCAAGATTGTTACTCTTATAAGTACATGAAAATACTAAGGCTGTAATATGGGTTGTATGTAACATCCCGAATTTTTTGCCAACTTGGAGTTAGATGTCCTTGGACAATGTGTCGATTATAACCCCTTATTGACTTCTCAGAACTCAATCCCAAAGTCTCAAATCCCATTTCAACCCATTTCCTTCATGTTGGGGGCCTTGCACAAAACCTTAGGATCTAGCCCCTCGAAACAAACTAGAATTATGGATAATAATGTAATGAACTAAATCAAAACATAAACCACACCACACCAGGGATTTTTACGTGGAAAACCCTCAAAGAGGTAAAAACCACGGGACCTCGTCCAGATCAACAATCCACTATAAAGCAGAACGTTACAACCGATCACAAGCACACACTGCTTGGATCAAACCTTCTTCACTCACGCAGGAGTGGATAAACAATAAGAGAAACAAAGAAGAACAGAGAGATCTCACCGATCACGAGGACGTGGAAGCGCTGAGATATGGTAGATCCCCTTTACGAGCATAGCCACCTTTCCACAAGCTTCCTCTCTCTCTCTCTCTTACCTTTGATAATGTAAGACCCGTAACCTAAACCGTACAATTCGGTCGGCTTCTGCAATTCTACCGGTCGAATTCCGGCAACCCTCGACCCGTTTCTGACGTTGCGCACGATCCTAAGCCGAGTCCTGCATTCCAAAGTCGGCTCGATCCGAAACTTGTATCCTAGCGATCGCGCCGTCGCCGCGGTTCCAACGCCGCGACTCGCGCACCGAACCGATACCTAGGTGAGAAGATGCCAGTCAGCGTTCGGTTCAAAGAAACGCCGCACGTTGCGAATCTCGAGGGAATCTCTACGAGATGTCCCATCAATCAATCAATCAAGTACAAGTTAAGTCACACCATACCTCAAGTACACAACCATCCCTCCCCTTTTTCAAAAGTCCTCTCTCTCTTCCATCACCATATCTCCTTTACAAAATTTCAAAGCAAACCATTCCTCCTTTTTACAAAAATCAAAAAACCCATGCCTCATTAACTACACCCATTCCCTCCACCCATTCCTTCCATTACTTCTACTCTCTCCCTCATTCTTTTCTCAAAAGAAATCCCATGGAAAATTCCATGAGAAATCCAAGCTCTCTCTTTCCCTCTCCCAAAACTCCAAGTGTGGCCCACCCTCTCATCTCTCATCCACACCATTAAAAGTCCATCATCCACCGTTGAACGCGAAGGCAAGGAGCTTACAAGTTTAAGGGAGCAAGAAGGAGGCCAACAAGGTGGGTGTTATACCGTTGCTTTCAATTTTAAGGGTCCACTTGTTGTGGGACCCACATGATGTATGTATTGTTTAAGGGAGGGCCCATTAGTGGCGGGGTCCCTCCCTCCTTCACCGTCACTCTCTCTCATTCTCTCTCTCTCTTCTTCTCTCTTTTACCCATTGGATGTAGTGGGCCCCACCATTTAGAGTTCCATTTACACCATCCATCATGAATGGTGGGATCCACCATAAAGTACCCTGATCCATAGCTCAACTGGTAGACTGAGTGGATATACCTAGTTTCAACACTTAAGGCCTTAGTATCTATCCCTAGTTGAGGTGGCTAATGTGGGTGGGACCCACCATGATGCACGTCCATGTCCATGTGGGACCCACCGATTGTATTGCGCGCCCGTCCAGTGTCTCTGGACGCTGGACTGGCAGCGCCAGTTCAAAAGTTCAAACAAAAAAAAAAAAAAGGGAAATGAAAGGAAGGGTTGGAGTGGGCTGCTCATGCAGGCCCCACCTTGAAGTCTGTATGTGATCCACGCCGTCCATTCTAATCTTCAGCTCAGTTTACCCGTTGAGCCGAAGTTTCAAGGCGATCTGATCATCAGGTGGGCCATACCATCTAAAACCATGTAAAGACATGCCAAGATATATAAAAGTACTTGGTGGGACCCATCTGGAGCTTGGATGCAGCTGGAACTGGGTCTGGACGGCCAGAATGATGGAACTCACATAATGGATGGGCTAGATTGTGAATCACATCTCAGTGGGCCCCAAAACAAAAAAAAAATAAAAAAATAAAAATAAAAATATATATATATATAACGCAGCAGCGCTGCTGCTGCTGCTGCAGCGCAGGCAGCGCCTGCGGCGCTGGCGGCGGACGAATTGGGCTGGGCCTCACGGCCCAGCTGTGGACCCCACTGTGATGCGTTTCGAACATCAAAACCGTGCATTGGGTGGGCCTTCCCCCTGGCCTTGGGCCACCCAAAAATCAGCCGTATGCGGAACTCAGGTGGGCCATACCATCTAAAGTCGTGTGTGAAGACATGCCTAAACATATAAAACCACTTGGTGGGGCCTACCTGAATTTTGGAAGCTGCTGAAACTTGATCTGGACCCTTATTCGGGTGGAACACACATAATGGGTGGGCTGGATCACCTCTCAGTGGGCCCTATTAAAAATAAATAAAAAAAAAATATAAAATAAATAAATAAACAGTAGCAGCAGCGTCTGCTGCTGCTACTGACAGCGGGCGGGCGCCTGCAGCAGACCCACGGCTCCTGCCGTGGGCCCCACCATGATGTATGCGTGTCATCCATGCCGTCCATCCATTTTGTCCGATCATTTCAAGGCACGAGCCCAAAAATGAGGTAAATCCCATTCTCAAGTAGACCACGTTACAGGAAACAGTGTTCATGGGGCTGGCCCCCATGAACAGTTTGGACAGCAAATAAATATTACGGTGGGCCACTCCTTGGCTGTGTGACCTTATGAACAGGTTGGTGGCAAACAAACATAACAGTGGCCCCTGGTCTGCCTGACCATGTGACCTTATCAACAGGTCGGTTGGCAAATAAACATTATGGTGGGCCATGGTCCACATGACCTTATGAATAGTTTGAATGGAGAATAAATGTTATGGCGGGCCTTACTTGAGGCCCACTTGGATGCATATGGGCCCATGTATTTAGGCCCATCTTGGCATGTATATGGGCCCAATATTGAGGCCCACTTTGATATATATAAGGCCTATGTGATTAGGCCCATTTGATACACACTGAACTTATGTGATTGGGCTCATTTTAATACATTCTCAGGCCCATGGATGATGGCCCATTGCAATGTACCTAGGACCCATTGGTGAGAGTCATTGAGGTGGCTCACTTGATGAATATAAGGCCTATGAGATACGGCCCATTTGATGTATTTAAGGCCCAATGGGATGTACCTAAGGCATATTGCAATGTGTGATTCCACCAGGATTTATTTAATGATATTCGAGGTGAGCCGAGCCTTGGGGACAATGTTGGTTTGACGTCCACATTGTACGAGTAATGTTGGTTCGATGTCCACATTATAACTCTCCCTAAGGCCATTGATAGGCCCGTATCTGTTTCATGTTGGCCATTGATAGGCCCATCTTCATTGAGAGGATAATTTATTGCTTTATAACATGTTTAGCACAGCCCATGATTCATGATCATACGCATCATATGTATGCTTGAGATGAGGAGTGTCTGATCATAGCATATGCCTTCGGGCAGACTATTTACGGGCCCCCTGATAGGCGGAGTTGCCCTTCATGAGCGCGTGCTTCACGCAGGATGGTTGCATGACTGATAGTGTGACACATGCACTTGCATTTGTGTGATTGTGATATGCCCTAGCGACATCAGGGCCATAGCCTCTACAGATATACGTGGGTGGTTGGTTGGATACCGAAAATCTTGTTCTCAAGCAATTGGGGCGCCATAGATGTCCCTGGGTGAGAGTCCCTGAACCCGATGGTACCAGAGGATGACTCCAACGTCGAGACCGAGTGGATATATGAGCGCACGAGGGCCGAATACCATGAGGCCGCGTCTCCCACTGTGTCGTGGTCGGTTGGAAAGGGGTGTGGCCTTACTCGCCCGAGAGAAGGGGACATTACTAGGCTGAGTTTGACCAGCTCGGAAATGGGTTCGCTATCGACGTGCCGGATAGGTATTGGCTGACTATTGGCCAGGCGGATAGTGAGGTTTCTTACGCTCACTTGGACTGTGCTGCTTGGAGAGAGACAGTGCCATTTGGAGTGTACTGAACCCCGGTGATTATCCAGACTGAGAACTATATTGACATGAGGATTGGATGAGGATTGGCATGCTTGACTTACATATTGTTTCGCATGGCCTTGTTATGGCCGATAGCATTCACATCTTGTACTGCATAGCCTTGGTACGGCTGGTTGCATTTACGTACTCATCAGCATGATTCCGCATCACTCTGGCATTGCATTCTGAGCACGTTCGCACACACTTACACCACCCTCTAAGCTTTCTATAAGCTTATGCACGATTGATGCGTGCAGGTGACGCCAGGACGCAGCCGTAGCTCGCCGCAGTTGGAGCGTGCCAGCGAGCTTTTGGAGTTTTGTTATTACCACTATATTGTATTTCCCTTTATACGCACTGTATTCAAAGTTTTTGTTCATAGTGGATTTTGTGATGGTGTTCTTGTGGTTATTGTTCGTGGGTTATGCTTGTGGTTATGCTCATTACGAATCAAATGGATTATTAGAAATCCTCCTTGTAGCATCCCAGGATCGGAACCTGGCGTATGGGCGCTGGGAGCCGAGAATGGGGTTCTACGGAGGCTGTCGGTGCCGGATTCGGCGATCGGATAATTTGTGAGCCCGGTCTCCGGGTTCGGGGCGTGACAGAAGTTGGTATCAGAGCATAACTTGGGAATAACCGAGAACAGCATCACATGTTTACTATGAGTTTTAGACGATTAGGTTCTGAGTGCGAAACCTTCCGAGTTAGTTCCCTAACGTACGATTCTCAAGGTTGATTGGCGTCCTTATTCTTCCTATAGGACATGCCGCGTAGGCGAGTGACCCGATCGACTCCCGTCCCACCACCTGAGGATCCCGAGGCTCCAGCTTTACCACCTGCGCCTCCCGTCCCACCGCAGAGATCCCTGCTCCCTTCTGAGGATGATGTTCCTCCACCTGATACCGGTGCGGATCCGACGGTGTCTGTGAGTGCCTCGCAGTTACAGCAGATGTTACAGGCTGTGACGGCTGCACTCCAGGGTCAGGACAGGCGACCGGCTGTTTCTCCAGCCCAGACAGAGCAGGAGCGCGCGAGTGCCATTCTTCGCGAGTTCAGACGGATGGATCCTCCACGATTTCAGGGCGAGCCAGATCCGACAGCAGCTGAGAGATGGCGCTCCGATGTGGAGAAGATTTTTGATATTATGTCATGTACGACCGAGCAGCGAGTCCGATTGGCCACATTCCTTTTCCAGGGCGAGGCAGAGCACTGGTGGACCTCTGTTACCCGTGTCGCAGGACCTGATCATGTCTGGACATGGGAGGATTTCGTTAGCCGATTCGAGGAGCAGTACTTCCCCGACCACATTCGTCGTCAGAGGGCACGAGAGTTCGAGACTCTAGTACAGGGAGACATGTCCGTGGCGCAGTACGCGGCTCGCTTTGTGGCGCTGTCACGGTTTGCGCCATATATGGTTGATGATGAGGGGCGGAAGGCCCGCCGTTTCGAGAGCGGCTTACGTTTCGGTCTTCGAGGCCGTGTTATTGGGCACGAGCTCCCGACCTTTCAGGCGGTAGTACGGAGGGCCCAGATCTACGAGACTGAGTGGGCTGACTCTCAGAGCGGTCGAGATCAGAGGAGAGGCCGGAAGAGGCCAGCCCAGTCCAGTAGCTCTCAGCAGCATCGACGACCACAGAGGTATAGGGATCATCCACCCGCTAGAGTACCAGCAACAGCAGCCACAGCAGCGTCAGCGGCACTTCTGCGCCACCCCAGCAGTTGTTTCCAGGGACGTGTTTTGATGTGGCGGTTCTGGACACCGCATATCTGAGTGCCCCCGTCCTCATCTACAGCAGTCTAGAGGGCCGCAGCAGTCTTCAGGACAGCCGCGACCACAGCAGCAGCCTTCAGCACAGCAGCAGAGGCCCCATCAGCAGCGACCTCAGGCACCTCAGCCACCGAGGCCCCAGCAGCAGCAGAGAGAGCAGAGCAGAGCATAGCAGCCGCAGAGGCAGCAGCAGCACCAGGGACCTCAGAGGGGACATGCACCTCCCCAGCCAGCTCAGGCTAGGTTTTATGCGGCTCAGCAGGACCCACAGACCTCAGGAGGAGTCGTTGAGGGTATACTTCCTGTCTCTTCATGCATCGCCCGAGTATTGTTTGATTCCGGCGCTTCGCACTCATTCATGTCTGAGGATTTTTGCCGATCGACTGGATTACCGACTGAGTCTTCTAGCGAAGGATTGATCGTATCGACGCCTTTAGGGAAGACCACAGTATTGGGCCGTTTCTGTCCGTCTTGCCCTGTTCTGGTCGGTGATATATTCTTACCTGCTGACTTATTTGTGCTGCCGATGACAGATTTCGACGTTATCTTGGGCATGGATTGGCTTGCCGAGTACCACGCCATCATGGACTGTTCCGCGAGGACAGTCACGTTCTGCATACTTGGCTTGCCGCAGTTTCAGTTTGTTGCCGAGCCCCGAGGAGAGTCGTTGTCATGCTTGATGTCCTGCGCCGTTGTGGAGCCCGTTGTCGATTGTATCGATCATATTCCGGTGGTCTGTGACTTCCCCGACGTGTTCCAGGAGATTCCGGGATTGCCGCCGCGTCGTTATATTGAGTTCGGGATTGATCTTGTGCCTGGTACCGCGCCTATCTCGAAGGCCCCGTACCGTATGGCACCGATGGAGTTGCATGAGCTGCAGCGTCAGTTGGACGAGCTGCGTGAGTTGGGATTTATACGTCCGAGTAGTTCACCTTGGGGAGCGCCGGTACTCTTCGTCAGGAAGAAGGATGGCTCGTTGAGGCTCTGCGTCGACTACCGCGAGCTCAACCGGGTCACGATTAAGAACAAGTACCCACTCCCGAGGATAGACGATTTATTTGATCAGCTGCAGGGTGCACAGTTCTTTTCGAAGATTGACCTGCGTTCCGGTTATCATCAGATTCGTGTCCGAGAGGAGGACATTCCGAAGACGGCTTTCCGGACGCGTTACGGTCATTTTGAGTTTCAGGTCATGTCCTTCGGACTGACCAATGCACCCGCGGTCTTCATGCAGTTGATGAACGAGGTCTTCCGTCCATATCTCGATCAGTTTGTTGTGGTCTTCATCGACGACATTCTGATATATTCGAGGACCCGTGAGGATCATATGCAGCATCTGGAGATCGCTTTGCAGACCCTCCGTGCCCACCAGTTGTATGCGAAACTGGAGAAGTGTGAGTTCTGGCAGGAGGAGGTGAGATTCCTCGGTCACGTGGTGACGAGGGAGGGTGTCGCAGTGGACCCCTCGAAGGTTGAGGCAGTGCGTCAGTGGAGCCAGCCCACGACAGCGTCCGAGATCCGCAGTTTCCTTGGTTTGGCGGGCTATTATCGGCGTTTCATTGAGGGTTTCTCCCGTATTGCTGCCCCGATGACCAGGTTGACTTGGAAGGGTGCAGATTTTGTATGGACTGATGCATGCGAGCGAGCATTTATGGAGTTGAAGGACCGTCTGACGTCCGCTCCTGTCCTCACTCTTCCCTCTGGGAGTGATGGATTCGTTGTATTTACTGATGCTTCGCGTATTGGATTGGGTGCTGTCCTGATGCAGCATGGCAGGCCTGTAGCCTTCGCGTCTCGTCAGCTCAAGGTCCATGAGCTGAACTACCCCACGCATGATCTGGAGCTGGCAGCAGTCGTCTTCGCACTGAAGGTGTGGAGACACTATCTTTATGGGGTCAGGTTCGAGCTCTTCTCTGACCACAAGAGCTTGAAGTATCTATTCTCTCAGTCGAGCTGAACATGAGACAGAGACGCTGGATGGAGCTTTGAAAGACTATGATTTTGACCTCCAGTACCACCCAGGCAAGGCAAACGTGGTGGCGGATGCCCTCAGCCGTCAGCCACGAGGCCTGGTGGCACACATGATGATGCAGGAGTGGAGGATGCTCGAGGATATAGCAGAGTACGACTTTGATTTTGGTCTGCAGTCTTCTATCGTTCAGTTATCGAGCCTGTCGATCCAACCCTCTCTTGTCGCAAGGGTGATCGAGGCTCAGCAGACAGATGAGTCGTTACAGGATTATCGAGCAGAGGCAGCATCTGAGAGTCAGACAGATTGGCAGATTGGATCTGATGGTGGACTTCGCTTCAGAGGCCGATTATGTGTCCCGGATATTCCAGAGTTGCGCAGAGATCTTATGACCGAGGCACATCGATCGCGGTTTTCTATCCACCCTGGCTCGACGAAGATGTATCGTGATATGAGGAGACAGTATTTTTGGGCGGGGATGAAGCGCCAGATTGCCAGTTTTGTGGCCGAGTGTGACACATGCCAGCGTGTCAAGGCCGATCATCAGAGACCTCCTGGTCTATTGCAGCCGTTGAGTGTCCCGATGTGGAAGTGGGAGCACGTGTCGACAGATTTCATTATGGGCTTGCCGAGGACTCAGCGCGGTCATGACGCCATTTGGGTTGTTGTGGATCGTCTGACGAAGTCGGCACATTTTCTCGCGATGCGTGCGACCTTGTCTATGGACCGGCTTGCGAGGTTATTTATCGAGGAGGTTGTGAGACTGCATGGCGTTCCAGTCTCGATCGTTTCTGACCGAGAGACGAGGTTCACATCTCAGTTTTGGAGGAGCTTCCAGAGAGCTATGGGCACTGATTTGCAGCTCAGCACCGCGTATCATCCGCAGACCGATGGTCAGACCGAGA